>JAULAV010004181.1:0-52735 GCA_030789695.1 Scilla litardierei | reverse complement strand
TGAACATCCGGTAGCACATGTTCACACCCAAAACGGATTAGCTAAGGCTCTTATAAAGAGACTCCAATGGATTGCACGTCCATTGCTTATGCAATCCCAGTTGCCTGTTGATGCTTGGGGGCATGCTATTTTACATGCCGCATCACTTATTAGGATAAGACCCTCTGGAGGTCACACTTTATCCCCGATGCAACTAGCATACGGCGCACCTCCGGATATCTCTCATTTGAGAGTGTTTGGTTGTGCGGTATATGTCCCAATAGCACCACCGCAAAGGACCAAAATGGGTCCTCAGCGTCGTCTAGGTATATATATTGGGTTTAATTCACCCTCTATTATCAGATACCTTGAACCCCTGACGGGTGACACATTCAAGACACGTTTTGCAGACTGTGAATTTAATGAGAAATTTTTTCCAAAACTGGGCACACAGTCTAAGAAGCCAGAAGCTTCTGAGACCATTAGTTGGGACCAGAAGTCTTTGTCCCTATATGATCCGCGTACTAATCTGTGTGAAGATGAGATCCTGAAGATCCTTCACATCCAGAATACAGTACATCTTTTACCGGATAAATTCACGGACAACCAGAAGATTGTCCGTTCACACGTCCCTCCTGCCAATACGTCAGCTAGGATTGACATCCCCATAGATGGATGCAGCCCACCGGCAGCAGAATTGGTTGTACCTCAAATGAAAAGAGGACGCCCACCAGGTTCAAAAGATAAAGTTCCTCGAAAGAGGAAGACTCCTGGCGATACTAAGATTATCCCTCCACAGGATGCTGAGCTCAGACCAGCTACTTCTCCCCTCCTGATTTCCCCAGTAGAGGAAACAATAGGAGAAACATCATTAAATTTTGTACGTACTGGAGAAGTACTGGACAGAAATAGCATAGTCGTCGACGACGATTTTGCGTTCAATATTGCCGTTCACGTCACTGAATATGACGATGACGTCGAACCACGATCTCTAGCGGAATGTAAACGCAGAGATGATTGGCCAAAGTGGGACGAGACAATAAGAGTAGAGCTGGACTCACTCTTGAAACGCAAAGTCTTTGGACCAGTAGTCCAAACACCAGTAGGTGTAAAACCTGTGGGATATAAGTGGGTTTTCATAAGAAAAAGAGATGAAAATAATGTGATCGTTCGCTATAAGGCACGCCTTGTAGCCCAGGGATTTTCCCAAAGACCGGTGATTGATTACGAAGATACGTATTCCCCGGTCATGGATTCGATCACCTTCCGATTTTTAATCAGCCTAACTTCTCTGGAAAGCCTAGAAATGCAGCTCATGGACGTTGTGACTGCATATCTATATGGCGATATAGATAAAAATATATATATGAGACTTCCTGATGGGTTTAATCTACCCCCAGAGATGAAAGAGATACCTCGGGACGTATTCTCTGTAAGGCTACATAGATCATTATATGGTCTAAAACAATCGGGCAAGATGTGGTATAACAGACTAAGTGATTTTCTTGCACAGCAAGGATTCACGAATAACGAAGTCTGCCCGTGTATCTTTATCAAAAGAACGGGAACAGGATTTGTCATCATAGCTGTATATGTAGATAACTTAAATCTCATGGGATCTCCTGTAGAGATCAAAGAGATATCTGAAAGCCTTAAACATACTTTTGAAATGAAAGACCTAGGCAAAACAAAGTATTGTCTTGGCTTACAGATAGAACACCTAAGAGGTGGAATCCTATTACACCAATCTAATTATACAAAGAAACTTCTACGCAAGTTTCATATGGATAAATGTCATCCTTTAGGTACTCCTATGGTCGTAAGATCACTAGATGTACATAAGGACCCCTTCCGGACACTGGAAGAGGGGGAGGAGATACTGGGTCCTGAAGTACCCTACCTCAGTGCCATTGGAGCACTTCTATATCTGGCTAACTGTACGCGTCCCGATATAGCGTTTACAGTTAATCTACTAGCCAGACACAGTGCTGCGCCCACAAAGCGCCACTGGAACGGAGTAAAGCATCTTCTGCGATACCTTCAGGGTTCCATTGATCTTGGACTTTACTACCAGAGAGGTGCCTCCCCCAAATTGTTTGGTTATGCTGATGCAGGTTATCTCTCTGATCCGCACACGGCAAAATCTCAAACAGGTTTTGTATTTACCTACGGAGGTACTGCTATCTCTTGGTGATCGGTAAAACAAACCACTACTGCTACATCTTCCAACCATGCAGAGCTCATCGCGATCCATGAGGCGAGCAGAGAATGTTTTTGGCTACACTCCGTCGTCCAACACATCCTCCAATCCACTGGCCTGAAGACCAGTGATCTGGAGCCTACTGCCCTATTCGAAGACAACGCCGCATGCATTGCTCAGCTTCAGAAGGGCTACATCAAAGGCGACAGGACAAAACACATTTCTCCCAAGTTTTTCTGGACGCACGAGCAGAAGAACGACAAGCAGATTGAAGTTCGACAGATCCAGTCATGCAACAACTTAGCTGATCTTTTTACTAAGGCATTGCCTAAATGTACTTTTGTAAAGCTTGTAAAGAACATTGGTATGCGACAGTTGAAAGACCTGCAAGCCTGAAGCTTGTACGGATCAGGGGGAGTAACATGTGGGTTGCACTCTTTTTCCTTAAGCTGTTGGGTTTTCCCACTGGGTTTTCCACAGCTAAGGTTTTAACGAGGCAAACACACTTACTCTGGATCCAGAAGTATCCACCCCTTGCCTCAGTAGCTGAGACCGAAGTGATGAATGTGTAAGGGGGAGTGTTATGAATGAGGGAGGCCTTTGGCCTCCCCTCCTTCATTACCCATTCATTAGGCCCCCATTACTTAGAGTAATGGGGACCCTTGGTCTCCTAGAGGCTTTTGGCCTCCCCACTATGAGATATATAAATAAAGCACCATGGCTCTTAGCTATGGTGACTTATTCTTAGCAATGAAATTCTCTCTCTCTCTCTCTTGAGTTCATTATCATATAACATTTTCAAAATTTTACATTCTAGAATTCTTGTTAAGTACACTTAACTTATAAGCAGAAAATTTTAGCAATTTGAAGGCCTAATTTTGTTTTGCTCGAGAGAACTGAAAAGTGCTAGGATATGTGCTAATTTGACTTTTTTAGGACATAGAAAATTCAAAACGTTGAATGATTCAATTGGGGCATGTGAGTCATGTGACACTGACGGCAAGCAAAAGTTGACCATTCTTCTGTCATTAATATGTGAAACAACTCTCCTACCGCAAGGGCTCGTGAAGTTCCGACCTTGTCAAATTAGTCCCACATGAGGCTCATGGGCTATTTCCGATGGGAGACCTTGTCTAAAAGGAACAAACATTTAGCAGAAGTCCTTGCCTCCCACTGTACGTACGCCTACTTCATCTATAAATACTTGATTGATCTATGAATCCTCTCTCATCAGCCTTCTCAGAAACCTCATTTCCTCTTGCTCAACTCTCTCTTAATTTCTGACGAACCAAAAGTTAATCAGATAAAAAAATGGCATCTCAGACCATTGAGAGCCACCGCTCCGGTGCCGAGGTCTACCATGGGGATGCCGAATGCAGGAAGAAAATCGTCGAGCTGCTCGGAGAGCTCTGCATGCCAAAGGGCATGTTCCCTATGGAGGACGTCAAGGAGTGTGGCTACAACCGCGCATCCGGGTTCATATGGATCATTCAGAACAAGAAGAAGAACCACACATTCAAGAAGATCAAGCGTCAGGTCTCTTATGATACCGAGGTGACTGCCTTCGTCGAGCCTCGCAAGATGAGGAAGATGACAGGGGTGAAGACAAAGGAGCTCATGTTGTGGCTCTCTGTTGTCGAGATGTACTTTGATACCCCAACCTCGGAGAAGCTCACCTTCAAGACTGGTACCGGGCTTTCGGATAGCTTCGAGGCATCAGCCTTCGAGCTCGAGCAGTAATTTGGAGGAAGGGAACTATAGTTGATATATGAACCTATGTATGTTGCTTATACACTACGGTTGTATTGCGAATGTGACATTAATGTTTTCGTATTGAATACAAGTGTTGTTTGGTTAATATTGTAACGAAAATAATCTGATTTTGTTGTGAAGGTAAAAGTAGAGTAATAGATGTAGATGGTTAAGAGCCTCCTATCCGCATATATATAGCTTTCAATCTGGGCCGGATACCCAATGGGCCTCATGGGCCTATTCATAACACTTCCACTTATCCAACTAACATTGAATAAGAGGTGTATTCTTCAGGATCCGAGTTAGGATAAATGCCTTGTTAAATAAAGAACAGGTTATCCATAACTTCCCCTGTTTTAGGGATGTGTCTAGAGGTGGATACTTCAGGATACAGAGTCAACGATGTTGCCGTGTCAAAACCTTGACTATGGAAAACCCTGTGGGAAAAAACCAATAGCCAAGGGAAAAGAGTACAACTCTGCAGTTGACTCCCCCTCATCTGACCAAGCTTCAGGCTTGCAGATTTCCTATGAATCTATACATCAGTCTCCTATGTATCTATACATTCATAGTCCTCTCATCCTGACCCAGTTTACATTTTCTCACTCTCCTCATCCCAATCACATATACAAGTTTCTCAAAGATACTAGTAGGCAGGGATTTGGTAAGCAAATCTGCCAAGTTATTACATGATTGGTACCTCAATCTGCTTTTGCTTCTGAAGGTCATGCGTCAAGAAGAACTTGGAAGAGATATGCTTCATCTTTTCATCTTTGATATAGCCGTCCTGTAGCTGGGCTATACATGCTGCATTGTCTTCATGGAGTGGTGTAGGTACAAGAACGCCGGTCATCAGGCCGGTGGAGGTAAGAATATGCTGGATCACAGAACGTAGCCAGAAGCTCTCTTTACTTGCTTCATGGATCGCTAGAAGTTCTGAGTGAGTGGATGAGATGGTCGTCATGGTCTGCTTCGTAGATCTCCAGGATATGGCAGTGCCGCCATTGGTAAACATGTATCCGGTCTAAGACTTCTCGGTATGAGGATCGGACCTGTAGCCTGCATCAGCATAACCAACTAAACCTGTTGTTGCCCCTTTCTTGTAGAATAGACCTAAGTCTATGGACCCTTGGAGGTAGCGCAGAAAATGCTTAACTCCAGCCCAGTGCCGCTGTGTAGGTGCATCACTATATCTGGCTAGTAGGTTGACTGCAAATGCTATGTCAGGGCAAGTGCAGTTAGCCAGGTAAAGGAGTGCACCGATAGCACTTAGATAAGGCACTTCAGTGCCTAGTATTTCCTCCCCCTCTTCCAACAGTTGGAAGGGGTCTTTATGCACATCTAATGATCTGACGACCATTGGGATACTGAGGGGGTGGCACTTATCCATTTGGAACTTCTTCAACAAGTTCGATGTGTAAGTTGACTGATGTAACAGGATCCCATCGTTACGATGCTCTGTTTGAAGACCTAAACAGAATTTTGACTTTTCGATGTCTTTCATCTCGAAAGTTTCAGTCAAGCTTCTAGAAATCTCAGCGATCTCTTCAGGAGTTTCGATAAGATTCAAGTCGTCCACATAGACGGCTATAATGACAAATCCTGTAGCCTTTGCTCTTATGAAGATGCAAGGACAGACTGGGTCATTTGTAAATCCTTGTTTTACAAGAAAGTTACTCAGTCTGTTATACTACATCCTTCCAGATTGTTTTAGACCATATAATGATCTTTGCAGTTTCACTGAGTAGATGTCACGTTGTCTCTCTTTTAGTGCTGCAGGCAAGGAATAACTGTCCGGCAATCTCATATAGATGTCTCGGTCTAAGTTGCCATATAGGTATGCAGTAACGACGTCCATAAGCTACATATCTAAACCCTCTTGAGCTGTTAAGCCAATGAGGAATCAAAAGGTGATCGTGTCCATGACCGGGGAGTATATGGCTTCAAAATCCACCCCTGGACGTAGGGTAAAACCCTGCGCTTCAAGCCTTGCTTTGTAGCGAACGATCTCATTTTGTTCATTTCTTTTTCTAACAAATACACATTTATAACCCCACAGGTTTTACACCTTTTGGTGTCTGGACAATAGGTCCGAAGACCTTGCGTTTTGTGAGTGAATTCAACTCCACTCCTATTGCCGCTTTCCACTTTGGCCAATCATCTCTACTTTGACATTCTGTCAGAGAGCATTGTTCAATATCAACTTCATTTTCTCCCGGTTTTTTCTTTGTTTGAGAGTTTGGGAGAGAGGGTGGAGTAGGGCTTATAGTAGCATCCTGTGGTGGTATTGTTTTACTATTGCAAGGGTCCTACTCTTTCAAGGGACTTGGTCCTTGGATCCCGGTTGTCGTCCTCTCTTTTTCAGAGGTCCAACCATCTCTGCTGCAGGCGGATTGCATCTATTTTGTGGTATGTCAATCCTAGCTGGAGTGTTAGCAGCAGGGACGTGTGATCTGACAATCTTCTAGTTGTCAGTGAATTTGTCCGGTAAGAGATGGACAGTGTTTTGGATATGGAGAGTCTTCAGGACCTCCTCCTCACACTAGCTCGTGGGCGGATCAAAGTGACTTAATTTCTGTGTATCACACGAGATACTCTCTGAAGATTCAGGCTTTTTGGTTTGTAAGCCTAGTCTTGAAAATGATGTTTCATCAAATTCACAGTCTTCTAGACGTGCCTTGAAAACGTCTTCCATAAGGGGTTCTAGGAATCTTATTATAGATGGTATGTCAAACCCAACACAAATGCCTAGATGACGTTGTGGACCCATCTTCGTCCTTTATGGTGGCGCTATAGGGACGTCTACTGCACAACCAAATATTCTCAAATGTGAAACAATTGGTGGTACTCCAAGTGCTAATTGCATAATTTTATTAAGGATGCATCATGAAATATTGCATGACCCCATGCATTCACTGGCAACTGGGATTGATGTATTAATGGACGAGAAATCCATTGCAGTCTCTTAATTAGAGATTCTGCTAACCCGTTTTGGGTGTGAACATGCGCTACAGGATGTTCGACTTCAATGCCATGTGCTTGGCAATAGTCTAGAAAGACTTGTGATGTAAACTCCCCCGCATTGTCCAGACAAAGTTTCTTTATCTGGTAGTCGGGGAAGTGGGCCCGCAACTTGATTATCTGAGCTAAAAGCTTAAACAGTGCTATGTTACGGGTGGACAGTAGACACACATGTGACCATTAAGTAGATGTGTCCATCAGGACCATAAAGTACCTGAAGGGACCACTTGATGGGTGTGTATGCCCATAAATGTCTCCATGGATTCTTTCCAGAAAGCTTGGAGACTCCAAATCCACTTTAAGTGGAGAGGGTTGCGTCATAAGTTTACCCTTGTAACAGGGTGGACAAGGAAATTTACCTTTTTGAAGAATTTTCATGTTCTTCAAATTTATACCCCTTGAGCTTTTTATGATGCGGTACATCATAACAGATCCAGGGTGTCCCAGTCTACTATGCCAGAGTTGGAATTCTGGTGTTTGGAGGCACTGCAAGTGCTCCGTTAATAATGCTTCTGGAGAGTGAATAATTGTTTGGTAGAGTTCCGTGGGGAGTCTCTTGAAACGTTCCACAATGGTTTTTGTACCATTTGTAAGATACGTTACATTCAAGTATTCCTTTTTATTATCCTCGACCGTCTCTAAGTGATACCCGTTTAAACGGATATCTTTAAAGCTTAGGAGGTTTCGGATTGATTTTGGTGAGTATAACGCATCTCTAATTTTGATGAGTGTGTTATTGTGGAGCAATATGATTGCTTCCCCCGATCCTTCTATTATATCAGCTGGTCCTGAGATTGTTCTCAATGGACCAGAATAGCTACTAATGCTCGTAAAGTAGTCTGTGTTTTGAAGAATTGAGTACGTTGATTCATTGTCTACTAGGCATATGGATTCCATATCTATAAAAACCATTCAAGCAATAAATAATACGAAAAGAAAGGGGAGATACTTTCATTTATATTAAGATGCTGAATAAACGAGAGTAGTTTGACATAAAACAAGATATATTGCATGAAAGGAAGATACATTGCTAGAAAATAAAATTGTTTATAGTCCATGACTAAAGAGTGTCGTCTCCCATGAAATCTTCTGGATTCCATGTAGTCTCTGGTAACGCTGCGCTTTCTATCAGCTTTGTCTCAGGGTGAGGCTTCAGTCTTGCCTGGTAGAGGTTCTGTAGGTGTTTAGGAGTGCGGCAGATTCTGGACCAATGTCCAGTCATTCTGCATTTAGAGCACTTATCCTCCCAATCTTTCTTGGGAGTACCACCTTTGTTGGGCGTCCACTTTTGCTTCTTTTCCGCGAACTTCTGGTTCTGGGGAGGAGCTTGAGGAGTGGCCTTTTTCAGCTGCTTCTGTTCTTTCCATTTCTGGAACTTAGCCTTCTTATCCATCTTCTTCTTCTGGAAAGACTGGAAATGCACCTTTGCAGGAGGTGGAGGTGGAGCGGAGCCAGGAGGGCACAGGATGTGAGTGACAACCAACAAATCTCTGTTCTGTTCAGCCATTCGGAGGCATGAGAGCAGATCAGAGTATTTAGTGAACTTCCTCTCACAGTACTATTGCATGAGGATCATGTCCTTCTCGTGAAAAGACGTGAGCATCTTCTCTAGAAACATTTTTTCAGTCACATTCTCACCACACAACTTCAGGCATGAGGTGATTTGGAATAGTGCTGAGTTGTACTCTGCTACGGATTTGTAATCCTGTATGCAGAGATGAGTCCACTTGTACTGTGCACAAGGGAGTATGACATCCCTTTGATGTCTGTACCTCTCCTCAAGTGCGTCCCACAGTTCATAAGGATCCTCTACAGTAAGATACTCATCCTTCAGGGTCAAGTCTAAATGTTTCCTGATATAAATAATGGCTTTCGCCTTAAGTATATCAGAAACTTCTTCTGCATTAGGGGCTTCTTTAGAAGCATCCTTTTCAGCTGCGGCAGTACTTGTCTTTTCAGTAGGTGTTAGATTGAACCCATGAGAATGCATGTAGAACTTCAGGTCCAACTGCCAACTCAAGTAGTTCGACCCATCGGCCATCAGGACCAAAAAATCGACATTCGTAAGTTTGGCCATTTAAACAATCTAGCAACATAAATAAAAGATGGCATGAATTATTTAAAAAATAAACATCCATGTATGCATTTTCATTTTAACATTAAAATAGCATATTTTAACTATTTAAAGTAAACATCCACGCATTTAATGTATAGGCAATGAAAGTAAATTAGAACTATGGAGATCAGCCAGCCGACACTAACAGAAAAAGAAAGTCCGAAATTACATCCCATTAATCAAAAAATGCATAAAAATAAAGACAACTCAGGAACTTCTAAGAGAAGCCCCTTTTCTTTATGCTAGCGCCTTCAGCTCCTTGGGGGTGGTCCTTCAGCTTCTTTTTACATATATAATCTCACTTACAAATTTCTCCCAAAAAGAAAAATTGCAGAAAAGTAAAAATGTCGGAAACCTGGATGATCTCTAAAATCATAATCTAATAGCACATCCACGCAGATTTTATATAAAATATACAACCACGCATAGGATTATATCACAGGTTAATAAATAATATAAAAAGAAAGTGACGTGCTAAAAATGATTTTGAAAACTTTTAATCTTGATCCATTTTATTTATATTTATCTTTTCGCTTAACCTTATCACAAAATTAAATTTTTTTTAATTATTGGGCTTTTGAGGCCAAAATAAAAAAAGAAAAATTATGAGTAAGTGGGCTAATTGTCAGGCTTTGGGCCATGAAAACAACCCAATAGGGTTAATTGGGCCTCCACTAAAAATTTGGCCCGCTAGGGGCTAGGGTTTTCGAAAAACCCTAAGGGCCCGCGACGGCCGCCGTGGCGGCTGGCCGCACAAAGGGGCGCGGTCATCGTGGCGGTAGGCCGCGACCACTGGCCGCGGCTAGTTTGCCACCGGCGGCGCTGGAAAAGCACCGCCGTCGTGCCCTTTGGGCGTGCGGTATATGGATCAAGGGGGGAAAAACAGATTTTTCTAGACATTCAGATCTTTAAAAAACAATTTTTATTGTTTATAGACATGCATATCTAAATAAAAATGCGATTTTTACCGTGTTTTCAAACTATTTGATCTTAAAACATGCAGATCTATTGGAAAAGCAAGTTTAGATCTAAAATTTTTTAGGATTTACCTCTAGATTTGACAAGGGAATCTAGACGACGGTTGATGAAGGATGCCCTTTTCGCTCCCCGTTGAGAAGAATACGATCTTCTTAAAACTGAGCGTTGGATGGATCTCCTTCCTTGAGCGTCGTTGCCTTTTCCTACGAGCGTAATCGTGCTGATAACGTGTTGTAAAGGAAAAAGTAGAGTAATAGGTGTAGAGGGTTAAGAGCCCCCTACCCTCATATATATAGCTTTCAATGTGGGCCGGATACCCAATGGGCCTCATGGGCCTATTCATAACAGATTTCATGATTTGGTCCTTATTTTCTTTAAAAACATGAGAATCCTTATAGTTAATCTCTCTCTTCAAATTAACTACAAGTAGGGTTTTGTTTCATTCTGAAATTAAAGCATGTTCTTGATATCCAGCAGTCTCATTATTCGTCTAGTTGTCTCGCTTGGAACAGGTCTACACCCTGCAAATGATAGAAAATGTAGAAATTATTAATCTATTAAGAAGTTTTAAGGGATCCACTTAAGCTCTTACCAAAGAATTTTCCTGAAAGGATAATTGTTTCTACGTGTCAAAATCAAGTGTCCTGATTATTTCTATTGAGGTAAGAGTTGTTGGTATAGCTTTTTAAGACCCACAAGTCCATCAGGCTTAACCGAAATCCAACCCGACGAACGACTTGGCAAAACCAATTATCAGGTATTTACTGGGGGAGTGAAGATTCGCAATGCCTTAATTTATATCAGCAAATCAAAAATGCAAAGAAAGGGACACTCTCATTCTCAATCATTAATATTATCACATGTTTTCAGTGTTTACCAATTGACATAAAAATACTAATTTGAGCTTCGAAGGAGAAGGGTGATGACTGCTGTGGGTTTCGGCGGCTTCGACGACGGCGAGGAGCGGAGGGCGACGCGACTGTGCTGGCCTCCTCGGAGAGGCAACGAGGAGAGGGAGGTGGCTGAGTGACACGTCGGCAGTGAAGGTGACGCCGGTGGGGTGGGTCACCGGAGAGAGAGAGAGAGAGAGAGAGAGAGAGCATGGGTGGGGGAGGGTGATGGGGATTCTGTGGTGCTGCCGTGTGTGAGAAAACGAGGGAGAGTGGGAGACTATATATATGGTTTGAATTTAGAATTATTAACATAAATAATCTATTAAATTTAATAGGGGTAATAATTTGGGGGTTGAGATGTTGGATCTGGCCAACCCATTCGGTGCTTAAATGGGGTGGTTAGGGTAATTATGATTAAGGTACGTAATTAGTGATTATAAGTACTACATACTATTATTTTAAGATTAAAATATCGTTTTTCGCAACCGACTCCGAAAAGTTCCCAGAAAAATATCACAGGTTCGTATCGTTGCGAAGATCATGAAAATGAAGTCTATTTTCATATTTGAGCAATAAAAAATAGAAAAAAATCATTTACTCATTTTGAACTCGTTTGATATCATCACGAATACGGAAATTCGTGCACGCTGAAATCAGACCGTTATAGCTTCCAAAGGGAAAGAAAGCAATTGTGTGTAAGTGGGTCTACACCAAGAAGAAAGGGGTTGAATCAAGAAATGTTCGCTACAAATCTCGCATCATAGCGAAGGGCTTTGCACAGATAGAGGGCATTGATTACAATGAGGTCTTCTCTCCTGTGGTGAAGTATTGCTTGATTCGGATCCTGTTGGCATTAGTTGCCCAGTTCGACCTCGAAGTGGTTCAGCTGGATGTCAAGACGGCGTTCTTGCATGGAGAGCTCGAAGTGAAAATCTATAGGGCTCAATCCGATGGCTATGTGAGTGATGACAGTCTTGCATGTAGGCTGAAGAAGTCACTCTACGGGTTGAAGCAATCACCACGACAATGGTATAAGCATTTCGAATGCTTTATGATGGATGGTCTAGGGTATGTTCACAACACTTATGATCATTACGTGTTTTATCAGAAGTTGGTTGACGGGTCCTTCATCTATCTTCTGCTTTATGTCGATGATATGCTGATAGCTTCATCGAATAAAGAGGAGATCAGAGATTGAAGTCTCAATTGAGTTGTGCGGTTGAGAGGAAGGATCTGGGCAAGGTTATGAGATCGAAGTGGAGGTACTATTCATATTTCACAGAGTCGCTATTTGAAATCTGTTATACAGAGATTGGCTATAAGATGAAGTCTGTAGCTACTCCGCTTGCACCTCACTTCAAACTCAGTACCAAGCAGTATCTGAAGAACGAAAAAGAGAAGAATCTCATAGAGAGAGTACCGTACGCCAATGCGGTAGGGGCCTTGATGTACACAATGGTATGTACCAGACCCGATCTATCACATGCAGTCAGCATGGTGAGTGATACATGCACAATCCGGGGAAGGAGCACTGGCGAGCAGTGCAGTGGATCTTGTGGTACATCAATGGCACAGTTGACGTCGGACTAACATATAGGCGAAGTGTTCTTGGTCCGCACACTGTCGGGTATGTCGATTCCGACTATGAAGGCAACTTGGATGGAATGGATCGACGACAGACTATGTCTTCACACTGTCTAGCACTCCAATATGTTCAATATGTTGCCAGAGTATCATTCAGTCTACGGTGGCCTTGTCTACTACGGAGGCAGAGTATATGACATTGACTGAAGCGATGAAAGAGGCGATATGGCTGTATGGCTTGATGTATGATCTGGGAGTCTACCAACGGTGACACGATGTCTATTGTGATAGCCGAAGTGCAGTGCACTTGGCTAAGAATCAGGTCTTACATGCTCATACAAAGCATATCAATGTGAGATTTCACTTTGTCAGGGACTATGTGAGAGAAGACGACGACGACATCAACTTACTGAAGATCGAAACAGATGACAACCCGGTGAACATGCTGACGAAGGTTGTATCGGGAGTCAAGTTCAAGCATTGTTTGGACTTGCTCAATGTGGTTCCTCGATGAAGTTGACGTCGGTCCCAGAAGTGGGCATTGTGACTCGAAAGAGTCAATCGGTCTCAGGAGGGGACATTCGTAGCTCGGTGGAGCAGTTGGTCTTTCGGGACAATTGGTCCTTCGGGACATTTGGCGCTTTAGAGCAAAAAGGCGGGAGAACACTAGTTGATGCTGTACCAAGGTAATGCAATGAGGGTCGTTCGATGGTCAAAGGCTCGAATCTCGCCAAGGTGGAGATTTGTGAAAGTTGGGTCGATTCAGCACAGTAGAAGCATTGGTCGTACAGACGAGTTATCTTGTGAAAAGATAACTCGAATGTGCTTTTGTTCAACGTATGAGAATCTGCACAAGTCAGATATGTGGATGCTGAGCAGTTGGTCTTTTACAGCGTAGTTGGTCGACCGGTCGTCAGTTCAAGCCTGATGGTCGATCGCTGGTTGTAACCCGGTTGAAGTCCGAGTTCAGTCGAACGGTCATGTGGTGGCTCGATGGTGATGTCTCGTACGCGTGGCTCTACACTTCGGTCGTTTGATACAGAAGAAAATTGCTCGGTCGAATGGAGCCCATTGGGATGCGGCCCACTAGAATGCGGCGGAGGCCCACTTGGGTGTGGCAGCATTAATTGCGTATAGCAGTGATTGGATAGGATGCCGTAATTGTCAGGATTTGTATCTTTTGGGAATTCCTCGCCAATGATGACACCTATTGTAACCTAGGGTTATAAATAGTGGGTTTTAGAATAAGGTTTCGTGTGGAACACATTGGAGAGAATTTGAACCGCCATTTGTGAGAGCCAACTTTGATATAAGTTGTAGAGAGCTTTTGGAGAGATCATTGTGTGCTTCTTCTTTGTTGGACGAAGCGAGAAGATTTGTATTTGTTCTTTCCTTCCGTAATAAAAGCTCATCGGTGTTCCTCCTTGGCCGGTCCACTGCCTAAAAGTTGTTATCTCTCTTAGCACTTCTCGTTTGGTTGTTGTGTTGCTGATCGTTGTCCTCGGTCTTTGACGATCATGTGTATTCTGCTGTGTTAGTGCCTCCTCCTCCTCTGTGGTGTGTGTGGGCGCACAACAAAGAGAAAATGAACCGAAAGGACTTACATATATTTGACAAATACCATATATAACAAAAGTACTGCCGAGAAGTTTCTTTAGAACAATGAATTCTTAGTTAAATACTAAAAACTTAAGACGAGTTTCCTAAGAAAAGCATGGTCAAACACTTGGATTCCTAATCAATCATGGTCAAAGAATGTTCGCATATGAAATCATGATCAAGGAGGATTATTTACTCAAACACGGAAATAGGGGTGCAGAGAATTCATATCCTATTATAAAAAGACCGCAAGTGAGTCCGCCTCAACGGAGGATTTTAGTTACATACGAGACCTCCCAATAAGTCAATCCTAAGCCTCAATGGAGTAGTCAGTCAGAAAACGAAACAAGAAACCACACATTGGACCGATCTTTTCTGATCGGACGGTCCAACACGCGTTGTGCAGGAGCCAACCCGAATACAATTCAAATTACGCGCGTCGTCTATCCCTACATATAGAGAGGCCTGTAAAGACAAAGACTCGTTCATTCATCATCAAAACATTACACTTTATAATAACAAATTCGGATTCAAATGGCATCGCAGGCCATTGAGAGCCACCGCCCTGGTGCAGAGATCCACCATGGAGACGCCGAGTGCAGTAAGAAAGTCGCCGAACTGCTCAAAGAGCTCCGAATGCCCGAGGGTCTGTTCCCTACGAAGGACATCGAAGAATTCGGCTACAACCGCGTGGCCGGATTCATGTGGATCATCCACGAGACGAAGACGAAGAACCACACATTCAAGCGCCCGGTGTGGTATGACACGGAGGTGACCGCATTCGTCGAGCCTCGCAGGATGAGGGAGATGACTGGGGTGAAGACCAAGGAGATGTTGTCGTGGCTCTCTGTTGTTGAGATGTATTATGAGGCTCCTTCATCGGAGGAGCTCACCTTGAAGACTGGCTCTGGGAAAAAATTGGCTTTGATAAAAAAGAGAAGCTCCCCAAGTTTGTGGCGGCAACCAAGCTATGTCCTACACATGATAAGCATCCTTTAAACCCCATCTTGGTTCTTCTAGCTTAACCGCAGACAGTAGATCTCAGGGGTGATCGAGCAATGGAGGGAACAAGGAGATCGCTAAATTTTAGCATCTCCTTTGCTGTTTATTATTTTCCAATGCTTGGCTTGTATTTGTCACAGTGTTGTAAACGTATAACTGCTTATATAATCCATGGTGTTGCGGGGTAAGAACCACTCACAATGAATTTCTATTAACGTGGAACCAATGACACGATGGTTATAAGTAAAGGAGGGGGTGATTAGGTAGGCTGTTTACACGTGGTGAGGGGATGTAGAGGCCCGGGCGCACTTCGGATGATGATCTCGGCATCAATCCTGCAAGGTCGCTCCTTGTTCGCCGCTCTCCTGGAGTAGGTCGTCGGTTGCTCGTTGCTTGGAGGAGCTTCCCTGCGCAAAGAGCAGCTCGTCAGAAATGCGGGGTTGGGTTCCAACCCTTAGCCTCTCCGATACTTAAGTCAGAACTAGGGCTTAGAAATGTGGGTCGGACTCGTAGGCCGAGCTAGAGGTGGGTCGACCTTACGTGGCGAGCTTGGGCAGAAGAACAAATATGTGGATGATATTTGCTCTTATGTGTGTGTGTGTGTGTGTGTGTGTGTGTGTGTTTATAATTCGATTAACCAAACCTTTTCTCGATGGAAGTGGAGGGTATTTAAAGCCGAGTAAGGCGGTTGGATTCGGCTGAGCTGGCGTGTCAGACTGCGGAAGGTTCAGCTGAGGATGTCAGATCTGTGCGTGGCAGGGGTGCTTTTGTCAGGGTGTCAGAGCCGAAAGCGTCAGGCATGCCTTTGTCAGACCGTCAGACGGCACAACGGCGAGGGGCTCTTTTGTCAGACCGTCATACGGTGCAACGGCCCGGTGCTCCTTTGTCAGGTTGTCGCGCCGCGAAAGTACCAGGACGTTTGTCAAGTTTGATGGACTGAAGGGACATCAAGGTGCATCCGAGGAGCGGACCGCACATGGGTCGCTTGGTTGCTCCCTGTGGGCGCCGAGTTTGTTACCTAAGCTCGATGCCGCCAGGTCTCGATGGTTGCCCCTCTTGCCTCAGTCGGGGGGGCGAACTTGGAGGGCGATGAGCGAGCTGGTTGCTCGGCGGGCGAGCTTGGAGGGGAACATGTGACCAATCGGCGAGGCTGGGGGTGAAGTGCGCCCTTCCTGTTCGACGAGGCGGACTTCACGGATGACGAGCGAGCTTGTCGCATGTCTGGCGAACTTGGAGGGGAAGTCGAGGTGTTCCGATCTTTGGTCGTAACAATTGCCCCCGTCATTCGAGCTTGAGGCAGAAACCCGCCCTAGTTCGGATGACATATAATCTCTCCGTCTATTCGAAAGGGAAGGGGGCGACCTTCGCTCTGAATATTTGGACATGAAGGTAATTTATTTGAAAAGCCAGCCCACCGCTTCGCAGCCACCATTTCGATTTGAAAGGCAGGAAAAGATCGAGGCGGCCCACCCATCCCGAACATGACATGTGGCTGACGTGACGGTGGCTGGCAGTCGATGCGTCAGAGGGACTCCGATCCGCGCCACGTGGCTAAGCTTCGACGTTGGAGATGAACCGACGCTCGCTATAAGTAGGGGAGGAGGTGCTCCATCGATCGAGTTTTTGCTTCATCTCATGCTTCTTCGAGTTTTCTTCTCCAATTTTCCGACTACCGTCACTGCCGTCGTCGAAGTTCTTGTTCATTGTTCCGACTGTCACCGGAGTTCTTCTTAGGTTCTTGTCTCTTAAATGGTTTCTCCTACTTCTTCCCGCTCCACAGCTTCTAGGGAGATAGAAGGTTGGTTTAGGGGTGGTGGAGCACCAGACAGCTCCGCCACGGACACGGTGGAGTGGGTGGAGGAGACTTCACCGGTCAGGCAGGACCAACCCGAGGGTAGGCCGATGGCCGAGCTGTAAGGACCATGTCTATGGGGAAAACACTAGAAGGGGGGTTGAATAGTGTTTATGCAAATTTAAAAGGAATTTACGCCAAATAAAATGCAATCCAACAAATAGTGCGGAATAGAAAAACAACCCAAGATGAAACACATGCAAACGCAGAGATGTTTCAAGGGTTCGGATTACCCAAGTCAACTCCCGACTTGTTCCCAGTAATCTTACGTCCCTACCACCCGGATACCACCGGATACTCAAGTTAGAACTCTAACTTGAGGTTTCCTTATAGCCCACTTGTAGCAACCCTACAAGTGCAATCGAATACAATCGATGTCCTTGACTCCCACAACCAGGGAGCAAGCAAAACCACTCTCATAACCGAGAGCACAACTCAAATAACGAATGTTATGAAATATTGAAAGACAAAACTTACAATCACCTATGCCTTGAAGTAGAACTTGAAGGAGGAGTGTGATGTGTGTTGAAGAACTCTCTTGGAAGAGAGGAGAAAGCCCTTTCTCTTGACTGCACCAATTGCCTAGATGATCACTCTTTGGTTCTAGGTTGGAGAGCAAAAGAACAAAATTTGGAAATACTTAGGGCTTTGGATTTGAGAGATTTGATCTTTGGAAATAAAATCTTGAGAGATTTTTCAATGAATGAGTTGATCTTTTTTTAATAGAACGGTAGAATCTCTATTTATAGCTTTCTCAAATCCACAAAACAATTTAGGCAAAAACCCAATTGAAATCCGTGAGAGAAATCTCAATGGATATAATCTGAACTCGCGACAGTCGACTGTTGAACAATCCACAATCAACTGTTGCACAGTCAGCAATGGTAGGTGAGAATTCATAACGGTAACTTACCACGTGGACAGTCAACTGATGAAGCAAAGACAGTCGTCTGTTAGTTCAACAGGCGACTGTAATTTCTTCGACAGGCGACTGGCCGAGAGATGGGTAAGTTAGAAAAATATTGGAAATTTCACAAGATACAGGACAGACGACTGATTCAAGTAATACAGTCGACTGTTAATCAGAACAGACGACTGTAGAACCTTAAACAGATGACTAATGAAATTTCCAGAGAGCTGAGTCAAAGAAATGACTTACAGACAGGCGGCTGTTGCAGCATAGACAGTCGACTGATCCAATAGACAGTCGACTGTATATCCAGCATTAGTCGACTGGCCGTAAAATTCAGATCAAACAGAGTTTGGGCAAGGATAGACAGGTGACTGATTTACAATACACAGTCGACTGTCATTTGGACAGGCGCCTGTGAATCGTTCAACAGTAGCCTGTGCGAAATAATCAGTGAAGGCCCAAAACAATATTGTAATAGTATGTGCATAACAGGCGACTGTAGAACAAAATACAGTCGACTGTTTTGAGACAGGCGACTGTAAACTATTCATCAGTCGGCTGTTATAAAAAATCCTAGCACAAACAAAAGGGAATTGAATTGGAATCAAAGGGCAATTGATCTAATGAAGTCATATGACTGAATGTATATGTGTGTGAGTGCTCCATCGAAGTTCTACTTCTAAGCTACATACCAGAAGAGATAAAAGAAAAATTACATTGACGAATAATCTCTTCTTTCCATTGTATGAGCTTGAAGTCTTTATAAAGCTTCAATCATCAATCCACGATCATCCAATTCATGTCATTTGCCTTCAATGACGTTTGTGGGTCATCCATTGCTAGTAGATCTTCATAATAAGCTTAGGCAATGGATTAACTACAAAATAGGGGATTAGTCACAAGTATTTATGTTTGCTCATCATTAACACCAAGTAGGGAGAAGTCCAATACTCAACACGAGCTTGTTACGGGATCGTCGTCAGTGGACTCTAAGGACCCAAGGAAAGGGAAAGTGCCGGCCATAGTGAAGCCCAGATTTCTGCTCGGGCAGTCGTGACCATGGCCGAGGCCGGGATGTCCCAGCCGAGATCTCTGGTGTAGAATCTGTTGCGCCAACCTCCTTCATACCCTTGGCCCGTACGAAATACATAAGGCCGTCGTACACGGTCCGTCTCCCAACCTCCATCAAGTGGGTGTGCTTCCCCAAAGACTATGAGATCGGAGTATACGTCGCTTGCTTCACCTAAGGACTCCGCTTCCCTCTTCCTCCCTTGCTTCTCCACATTCTAAACTTTCTTGAACTCCCTCTGTTCCAACTGATGTCGAATTCCATCAGTTGTATCGTGGGTTTTCTCGTCCTTTGTGCAAAAAGCGGAATTAGTCCGACCCTCCCCATGTTCCGATACTTCTTTGAAACCAAGAGGTTGGTGCCGCACTTCTATCTTTCAGCGAGGAGACGTCGGCATGTAGTCTTGGGCCTACCGGGAAAGATCAAAGGTTGGAAGGAGAGCTACGTGTTCGTCTCGATGCCCAAGGATCTAGCACTAAGGTCGAACTGGGGCGTGCTAAATCCTGAGGCAAACAGAGAGGTCCTCCTTGAGGCAGACGACGTAAAGCGGGCCAAGATCCTACAGGGAATCCCCGAGGCAAACAAGAGATTTAAGGATCTTGTCAAGGAAGAAATGATCGTCTGGCACATTTAGCCCGAAGGTAATCCGAGCTTTGTAATTTTTGCTCCTGATTTGCTCACCCTGATCTATTTCCTTCTTGTAGGTGAAACGATGAGTCTACCGATGGAGGAGCTCGTGAGATTGGCCGCGGAGCATTCGGCCAAGCAAGCAACGAAGGCTGGCCCAAAGAGAGCTCGGGAGGGGATGTACACTGTGAAGGCGGAGAAGCTCATGCGAACGAAGAAACAGAAGGTGGTGGGAGCCACAGCTGCTTCGGGTCCCCTGGCAATCGCGGTAAAATGGGGCCGTCCCACTGAGGACGTCGCCGCCACGGCTATCCCCACTCCCATCGATGTCGATGCCGAGGAAGAGGCACGGGCCGAGCCGGAGGCCCAAGGGTCTCAGAGAGAGCGAAGACCTCTGATCCCTGCAATCCTGCTTTGGACGGTCCCGCCCCAGGGGTCTCCGACCGGGTTGGATTCCATAGGTCGAACGACGCTCGCAGATCACTGGCCTTATGGTTGCCCGCCGTCCGGGCTTGGAAAGCCCGCCCACCCGAGCTACGAATCGGCCCTTGCGACTTTCAAGTCAAAAGGGGACGAATCTTCTAGCTCTATCGGCGAAGGATTCTCTGGCGGCCTCGTATCCGGTTGGTGCTGCTGAATCGGTTTTTGACGAGGCGGGAGTGGTAGCTCGGCTGGCAGAAAATAGCATGCTGCCGAGAGCCTGAGCGTCTCTACTGAACGTGGACACGGAAAGGTTGAGTGCCTCGGCCATCTGGCACAACATGCAGGTAGGTCGGCCTTCTCTTTTTAATATACAGCTCTTTGTTTGTTTGTGTGCTCTAATCTTCTCTCTATCTTCAGTGTGTAAGCAAATGCTATGCTGGTCTCCCTTCGACGCCATACCACTGGGATAAACAAGGCCGAGGCCGCTCTGGGGAGGAAAGTCGCCGAGCTTGAAGCTGTGAAGAAAGCAGCTGAGGAAAGGGCGGCGAGGCACATGGCCTGGCTAGCAAAGCTGCAGGAGTCGTATGCCGCGCAAAGGGTTAGTAACAAAAAAACTACGGAAAGTTTTTTGAATCACTTTGACGATCCAGAAAGAAGAGGTGTGTTTGGAGGAGTTCGTGAAGAAGGCTCGGTCTAAAGAGGCCCGCCGGGTCGAGGTAGAGGCCGCCCTCGAGCAGGAAAAGAAGAGAGCGGCGGAGCTGGTGGTGTCGGGGAAGGTTAAGCTCGAGGCAAAGCAGGTGGAGACGGTCCGACACTATCAGACGACGGAGCTCGTCCCGGCGATGGCGGTGATGAAGGAGAAGGTCTTTTCGGAGGGCTGAGAGGCGTGCCTCCAGAGGATAAAGGAGAGGATGGTGAACATATATCCCTTGGTAGAGGTTGATTTCTAGAGGTTGCAAGCCTCGGATGACAATGAAGAGAAGGTGGTGGCTATGCCGGCCGAGAAAGAAGCAGCGACAGTCGAGCAACTAGCTGGGAGTAGTGCACAGGGGGGGAGGCAACCAAGACGAGGGCAACCAGGGCCAGGGCGCTGCATGATCTTGGGAGTGGGGGTTAATGGTCGGTCTCGGGGCCTTGCTTTAGGACTTTGTTTTTTTTTGTTTTATTTCGGTTGAGGTTTTGGAATTTTTGTAGTTTCGACCAATGTGTGGTCGACCAAGGTGACCATTTTTGTAGGGTTGGCCTCTGGAAATATTTGTATATCTCGAACATTTTTATCAATGAAAATACTTGTCCGAACTCTATTTTGTAGAAAGTTGTGACTTGGCGTTGCCTCTTAGCCTTGCCCTAATGTGTGCCCCCAACTTTCGGGGCAGACGAGAGCTGGGGGAGATCGTACCGGATGTCGAGAGTATAGATCGATGCATGCCTGCTGGAACTTATCAAGGGCGAAGCTTATAGGCTTGCCCTGAAATTTGAGAGAGGGGAGAGTATGAGCCCATAGCTCGGCCCTAGACCTCTGGAGCCTATCGAGGTCAAAGCTCATAGGCTTGTCTCGGAATTTGAGGGAGGGGGTGCGAGCCCGTAGCTCGGCCCTAGCCCTCCGGAGCCTATCGAGGGCAAAGCTCGTGAGCTTGCCCCTGAATTTGGGAGAGGAAAGTGCGAGCCCATAGCTCGGCCCTAGCCCTCCGGAGCCTATCGAGGGCGAAGCTCGTGAGCTTGCACCGAAATTTGAGGGAGGGGAGGGTACGAGCCTGTAGCTCGGCCCTAGCCCTCCAGAGCCTATCGAGGGCTTCGCCCTTGAGCTTGTCCCAGAATTTGAGGGAGTGGAGGGTGCGAGCCCGTAGCTCGGCCTTAGCCCTCCAGAGCCTATCGAGGGCGAAGCTCGTGAGCTTGCCCCAGACATTGAAGGAGGGGAGGGTGCGATCCCGTAGCTCGGCGCTAGCCCGTCGGAGCCTATCGAGAGCGATGCTCGTAAGCTTGCCCCAGAATTTAAGGGAGGGGAGGGTGCGAGCCCGTAGCTCGGCCCTAGCCCTTCGGAGCCTATCGAGGGCGAAGCTCGAGAGCTTGCCCCGAAATTTGAGGGAGGGGAGGAAGCGAGCCCGTAGCTCAGCCTTAGCCCTCCGGAGCCTATGACGGCGAAGCTCGTGAGCTTGCCCCGGAATTTGAGGGAGGGGAGGGTACGAGCCCGTAGCTAGGCCCTAGCCCTCCGGAGCCTATTGAGGGCTTTGCCCTCGAGCTTGCCCCAGAATTTGAGGGAGGGGAGGGTGCGAGCCCGTAGCTCGACCCTAGCCCTCCGGAGCCTATCGAGGGCGAAGCTCGTCAGCTTGGCCCAGATTTGAGGGAGGGGAGGGTGCGATCCCGTAGCTCGGCCATAGCCCTCTTTAGATCGATCCTCGCTCTGTGACCTTACCTATCACGTCTTTTAGTGTTGATAGTAGCGTCATAGGATATGGTCGACCTTTCCGAGGATACTTTTAACCTCGGAGAAGAGTCAAAATTTCTCGAACGGAGATGACAATATCTGAGAGTGCACAGAAAAGAAGATAATTTCATTAATATTTACAATGTGATTGATAGTATCTGAGCAAGTGCTCAGCATACCATGGGTGGGCTAGCTCGCCGCCTTCCATGGTTGCAAGGATGTAAGTCGCTGGCCCGATGATGTCAATAATTTCATAGTGGCCCTCCCATTTTGCTGTGAGCTTCCCTCACCGAGCGATCTATGGTTTGAAGGTCGCGTCCCTGAGGACTAGGTCGCCGACTCTGAAGCTCCGTTTCTTCACTCGGAAATTGTAGTGTCGAGCCATCCTCTGGCTATGATTGACGAGGTTGGTAAGGGCTCGGTCTCTTACTTCATCGATAAACTCGACGTTGAGGCCGATACCTTCCATGTTGATGTCTTTCTCGAAGTATTTGAGCCGAAGATTCTCTTCTCCCACTTCTACTGGAACGACGACCTCCGCCCCGAATGCGAGCATAAATGGACTCTCCCCGATCAACGCTTTGTAGGTTGTGTGGTACGACCATAGGATGCCTGGTAACTCGTCTGGCCAGGACCCAATCACGTCGCCGACCTTCTTCTTCAGGGGGGCCCAGTATACATTTGTTCACCGCTTCCGCCATCCCATTGCATTACGGATGCGCCACGGAGGCGAAGTAGAGTTTGATGCCCCACTCCAAACAGAAGCTTCGAAAGTATGCACAGTCGAACTGCCTCCCATTGTCTGTCACTATGGAGCGAGGTATCCTAAAGCGGCATTTGACGGACTTCCAGACGAAGCTCTTCATGTCCTTCTATGTGATGTGCGCCAGTGGTTCTGCCTCGATCCATTTGGTGAAGTAATTGACAGCGACGACGAGGAACTTCCTCCTTCCAGACGCCATCAGGAAGGGTCCAAGGATGTCGAGGCCCCACTTGGCAAACGGGGTAGGGCTGAGAATGGGGACCAGGTTGGCTGGCGGTGCAATGGTGTGTTTGCAAAACTTCTGGCATTCTCCGCACTTCTTGACATACTGAAGTGTGTCATGGAGCAAGGTCAGCCAGTAATACCCTTGACGCACTGTGTTGTGGGCGATGATATGTCCGACGTAGTGGTTTTTCCACAGAAGCCTTCGTGCACCTTGCGGATGACCTGTTCAGCTTGGTCTGGTCCCAGATACTGCAGATAAATCAAGATGTTGTATCTTGCACGATGCTTCCGATAAAGTACGCCGTCAAAGATTATGAACGATAGGGCTTGCCTCTCGACCTTCTTTGCTTCGAGCCGATCTTCGGGCAGGGCCCCCGTCTCCAGGTAGGTCATGATCGGGCTCATCCAGATTGTCGTTTGGCTGACACACATTAGCTCGCCCTCCTCAATGGTCGATGTCAGCAGGTTCTCGACATAGATGGCCTTCTCAATCTCGGCCGGGGAAGAGGAGGCCAGCTTCGAGAGAACATCGGCTCAGAGGTTGTTTGATCAAGGCAGATGTTGAACCTCCGCCTTCTTGAACTTTTGAAGTTCGGCCTGGACGCACTTTAAGTAGCGCTTCATCGGCTCCTCCCTTGCCTCGAAGCCCCCTTGAATTTATTGGATGACGAGCCTCGAGTCACTTAGCAGCAGCACATTCGTCGCCCCCATTTCCCGCCATAGTTTCAATCCATTGACGGCGGCCTCGTACTCCGCCACGTTGTTAATCGTCGAGAAGTTGAAGCGGAGTGCATACTCAAGCAAGCTCCCGTCGGGGGTTTCTATGACGATGCCCGCTCCACTTCCCGATCCTGTAGCCGACCCGTCGACATGGACGACCCATAGTTTGCCTTCTCCTTCTTGGGCGGACGTCAAGGGATCGCCTGCTACTGTCGGTCGTTGCCACGCTACGGCCGATCGAGCGTCTGACGGATCTTCGGGAAGTTCTTCGATGATGCATTCCACCACGAAGTCTGCCAGCGCTTGGCCTTTGATCGTCGTTCGGGCCTTGTAGATGATGTCGAACTCGCTGAGTTCGACGCTCCAGTTCCGCATTCTGCTCGATCTCTCCATTCTCTTCAAATTCTTCTCAAGGGGAAAATTGGTGTAGACAACGATGGTGTGAGCTTGGAAGTACGACTGGAGCTTTCTCACTTTCTGGACGAGGCAATATGCAACCTTCTCTATGGGGCTATAATGGGTCTTCGCATCTCGGAGCACCCGGCTCGCATAGTAGACCGGCCTCTGGGTGCCCTTCTCTTCTTTAACGAGGGCCGAACTGACAACTTCTTTACTTGTGGAAAGATATAAGCCCAGCTGCTCTCCCTCCTCTGGCTTCACAAGTAACAGTGGCCTTTGTAAGTAGGCCCGCAGCTCCGTGAATGCTTGGGCGCAGGAGTCGTCCCATTCAACCACTTTTCTCGTGCATTTCTTCATGGCGAGAGCCCACCGCAAGATTCTAAAGAATGGGAGTGATCTCTCGACAGACTTTGATAGGAACCTCCCAAGTGTGGTGATCCTCCTGTTCAACCTCTGTAGGTCTCTAACTTTCCCAGGCTCGCTCAAGTTGACGAGGGCCGATATTTTGTCGGGGTTCGCCTCAATCCCTCGCTTCGTAATCATGAAGCCGAGGAACTTTTCTGATTAAACGCCAAAGATGCACTTTGTCAGGTTAAGCCTTCAATTGTAACGGTGCACCTTCTGGAAGGTCTCTTGCAGGTTGACAAGGTTGTCATTGGCATCCTTGGTTTTAACCAGCATATCATCAATGTAGACTTCAAGGTTCCGCCCGACCTGAGAGCTGAAGATGTTGTCCACCATTCATTGATAGGTCGTCCCAGCATTCTTTAACCCGAATAGCATCTTCATGTAGCAGAATGTCCCTTTGTCAGTGATGAATGAAGTCTTCTCTTCGTCGACCTTCGCCATTGGAATTTGATTGTAGCCCGAGAAGGCATCCATGAAGCTCAGAAGTTCGTAACCCGAGGCATGGTCGACCAAGTGATCGATCCTCGGCAAGGAAAATCTGTCATTCAGGAACACTTTGTTGAGTTCAGTGAAATCAACGCACATGTGCCACTTATCACTGGCCTTCTTCACCATGACTACATTGACGAGCCATTCCGGGTAGCTCACCACTTTGTTAAATTTGGCTTTGAGGAGCCGCTCCACCTCCTCGCCCGCCACCCGCATCTTCTCTCCTCTGGAGCTCCTCTTCTTCTGTCTAACTGGACGAACCTCCAGGTCCACATTCAGCTCGTGAGCGATCACTGCGGGGTCGACTCTGGGCATATCCGAGGGCGACCACGCGAAGATGTCTGCATTCTCTCTGAGAAGATCGATAAGTCACATCCTCAGAGCGGCCGGGAGCTTCGTGTCTATGGAGACAATCTTGCCCTGCTCTGTTGATATTGGCACCTCTTCGACCTCTTCCACCGGAGCCGGTCGCTGGTTGCAGAAGTCCTCCCGATCGTCGAGGAGGTCGACCGACAAGGCCTGCTCGGGCGCCTTGTGCTTGGTGGAGCCGACGTAGCAACTTCGGGATAGTCTTTGGCTCCCTCACACTTGCCCCACTCTCTGCGGAGTCTGGAATTTGATCATTTGATGCAGCAGGGAGGGGAGAGCTTCGATGGCCGTCATATACGGCCGTCCTATGATGCCGTTGTACGTCGACGCAACATCAATGACAACGAATTGCATCATGCGAGTGACGACCCTTGGCTCCTCTCCTAGGGATACGGGCAAGGTGATGACTCCGGCAATGGGGACCGAGTGGCCGGTGTAGCCGACGATCGGACCCATGCAAGGCTTTAGATTCACCTGCTTCAGTCCCATCTTCTCAATCATCGACATAAACAGGATGTCGCAGGAGCTTTCAGTGTCAATCAGAAGGCGGCTGATGATGGTCATCCCAATCTGAGCTTCAATGACGATAGCATCATCATGCGGTAGTTCGACCCCTTCCAGGTCATTGTCGGAGAAAGAGATATGGGAACGAGCTACTCTTCTTCTCTTTGCTCCTGCGCCAAGGTCTGCCGCCATCACCTGTTGAACATATGCCTTCTTGGCCAAAGACGAGGTGCCATCTGAGGATGGTCCATCGCATATCACATCTATGTGCATGACCGGCCTCGGTTGGCGAGGGACATCCTGTTCGACGTTCTGGGGTTGGTTCGGCCTCTGTGCTCCCGGGGGCGCTCTCTTTTCTCGAACTGGTCTTCTTCCATTGATAACCCCTCGGAGATGGCCTTCTTGAATCAGCCAGTCGATCTCTCTCTTCAAGGTGAAGCAATCGCCGGTATCATGACTGTGATCATGGTGATATCGACAGTACTTTTGTAGATCCCTTGTAGCTGGGTTCGATCTCATCCCCTGAGGTGGGTCTTGGAGAAGTCTGGCCCTCGTCGCGGTGCCAACACTTCGATCATGGGGGCATTGAGCTGCGTGTACTGGGCCCGATGCAGTCTCTCGAGCCTCTGGATTATCTGCAGGGGCTCTCTGGCAGCGACAAACTCTTGCACTGGGCTGGGACGATCTTACGGTCAATGGCCTTCTGGGTCACGCCTTTGGTGGCCCGGTTGGTCGCGACCTCTAGGTCGGTCTTCCTGCCTTGGCCAAAAATTAGGATGTTGCTCATTGCGGGTCGCCCCGGCTCTGGAGACTTCCCTCCTTGTTCCCAGAACCTCCTCGATCAACATGAACTTCTCGGCTCTAATGACGAGCGCATCAAAGTTGGCCGGCGGATCTTGGAGGAGAGATTTATGGAGACTTCGGTTAGTTAGTCCCTTTTTTGAAGGCCGTCATGGCGAGCTCATCTCTGCAGACTGTCACACCAAGCCTCTCCTCCTGGAAGCGATGCAAAAACTTCCGGATGGTCTCTCCTTCCTTCTGGACTATCGAGAATAGATAGTCTGAGGGTTTCCTCCTCCTCCGCTCCACATGGAATTGTTGGCGAAACTTGTAGGACAGTTCGTCAAAGGATTTGATGGTTCGGGTGGGCAGACCATTAGACCACTCCAGGACCGACCTCTTCAAAGTATTCTGGAAGGCCCAACATAGGAGCACGTCATCTGTGCCCTAGATCTCCATTACCCATCTATACCGCTGCACATGCTTGAGGGGATCGCACGCACCATCATAGAGCTCAAGTTGGGAAAGCTTGAACCTATGAGGTATCGGGGAGGATGTCACCCATCTGGCCAGTGGGTTAGCCTCTTCGAGGTAGGGTGGACGCCCGGGTGACCTTTGGAGGTCGCTTTCCTCGCCTCGGCCCTCGTAACGACTATCAGACCCACCTGGTGAGCCACCTCGGTGCTCAATGACATGCCTTTCCCATCTCTCGGGGGTCCTACTCCGATCGCGGCTTTGTTGACGTCGAACATCACGTCCCGAAGATCGGTGGCATGGTCGGAGTGGGCTCCTCCTGAGCAACGGGGACCCCGCTGATGGTGGACTACGTGCATTCCTGCACCGTAGTCCTGGGGTCGACGCCTTCGGGACCTCATAGTTCTCCCTCCGAAGCCTCTCGCGCTCAGCGATGATGAATCGGAGCTGTCGAGGGGCAACTTCCTCATCTAAACGCGCTTGTTGAGTGGCATCTGCCTCGTCCTCCAGGCACCTTCATTGGACATCAGTTTCTTCATCGAGCCGCCACTGCCGAGCGGCATCTGCTTCTTCATCAAGGAGTTTTTGTTGGGCAGCTATTTCTTCGGCGAGCCCTCTTCACTGAGCGGCCGCTTCTTCTTCGAACTGAGGACGAAGGTTTCGCCTCAGATTCGGGGGTTCAGAGGTGCCTGGGGTGCCCCGGCTCTAGCCACATTGAAGTCCTTCATCATTTTGGCGAAGACCTCAAAACTTTGGTGGAGAGCGCGGGCTGAGGCCTAAATGGCCTCAGCCATCCCCTCAGGGGGTAAGTCTGTCGAGGGAGTCCTCCTGTGAGAGTGTGACTCCTCCTCCATGGGTGCTTTGCCACGGTTGGGACTGCAATTGATGGGTATGGAATTTGACATGGGTGTGACCCTAAGCTTCCCACAGACGGCGCCAATTGTTGAGGGGTAAGATCCGCTCACAATGAATTTGTATTAATGGGGAACCAAGGGCACGATGGTTATAAGTAAAGGGGGGTGATTAGGTAGGCTGTTTGCAAGTGGTGAGGGGATGTAGAGACCGGGCGCACTTTGAATGATGATCTTGGGATCAATCCTGCAAGGTCGCCCCTTGTTCGCCGCTCTCCTAGAGTAGGTCGCTAGTTGCTCATTGCTTGGAGGAGCTTACCTGCGTAAAGAGCAGCTCATCAGAAAGGCGGGGTTGGGTTCCAACCCTTAGCCTCTCCGATACTTAAGTCAGAATTAGGGCTTAGAAATGTGGGTCGAACACGTAGGCCGAGCTAGAGGTAGGTCGACCTTACGTAGCGAGCTTGGGTGGAAGAACAAATATCTGGATGATATTTGCTCGTGTGTGAGTGAGAGTTTATAATTCGATTAACCAACCCTTTTCTCGGTGGAAGTGGAGGGGTATTTATAGCTAAGTAAGGCAGTTGGGTTCGGCTGAGCTGGCGTGCTGAGCTGGCGTGTCAGACAGCGAAAGGTTCGGCCGACGATATCAGATCTGTGTATGGCAGGGGTGCTTTTATCAGGGTGTCAGAGTCGAAAGCGTCAGGCACGCCTTTGTCAGACCGTCAGACGGTGCAACGGCCAGGTGCTCCTTTGTCAGGTTGTCGCGCGGCGAAAGTGTCAGTGATGTTCTCGTACCAGGACGTCTGTCGTGTTCGATGGGCTGAAGGGACATCAAGGTGCGTCCGAGGAGCGGGGCCGCACGTGGGTCGCTTGGTTGATCCCTGTGAGCACCGAGCTTGTTACCTAAGCTCGATGCCACCAGGTCTCGATGGTTGCCCCTCTTGCCTCGGTCGGGGGGTGGGTAGGTGGGGGGCGAACTTGGAGGGCGATGAGTGAGATGGTTGCTCGACGGGTGAGCTTGGAGGGGAACATGCGACCAATCGGCGAGGCTGGGGTGAAGTGCGCACTTCCTATTCGACGAGCCGGACTTCACGGATGACGAGCGAGCTTGTCGCATGTCTGGCGAACTTGGAGGGGAAGTCAAGATGTTCCGATCTTTGGTTGTAACACATGATAATAGAGTAATGAAGCCCTTGAGGTCATGGAACCATTAAATACAAGCCTTGGGGCTTTGAACCACCGTTTATTTGATCGCAACCTTCTCATAATGCAAGCCGAAATGAATCATTTTGATGACAAAATATTATTCTTGAAGCGCTTAATTTTTACTTGAGTGAAAGACACACGATTCTGCTCCCCTGGCTTCGAAAAAGGATAGATTCTTTAGGAATTCCTTTATGACCATAAATTATAAGTGTTACGGTCTAAATACAGTTCGTATTTGAACCAATGCGAAGATCGGTAGAATCATCTTCGGCATTAAGCTTTCTCGGCCCAAGAGATCTAAAACTCCTGATCGTATAATCGAGTGGCTCGCGAAGGTTCATAGAGGCATCTTCAGTGTTAAGCTTCCTCGGCCCACGAGAGCTTAAACTCCCAACCGTATAACCGAATGGCTCGCGAAGATCGGTAGAATCATCTTCGTCGTTAAGCTTCCTCGGCCTGCGAGAGCTTAAACTACTAATCGTATAACCGAGGAGCTCGCGAAGATCTGTAAAAAACTAACTGCTTGGAAATGTACTATTGCATTAGTATTCGCATGAATGTGTCAAAGAGTGCATTTTGGGAAAGATAAAACAATTTATTCAATTGAACAGTGATCAAAAATGGCAACTTCACTTTCTTTTATTGATAGTAATTTTTCAGATGTTTGGCATTCCAAGGGTGAACTAGCTCTTCTCCCTCCATGGTCGCCAATTTGTAAGTAACCAGTGAGATCGTGGACGTTTATATAGGACGACGTGACGAGATCTCTGGCCATCAATCATTTCACTGCTTCGATTTTTGAAATCGAATGGCGTGATGTTTTGGCGGGAGAATTGATTGCGCCTCTCCGGAATCCGTCCCCAAGCACTGAGAATGCGACAAGTCATCCAATCCTCAACCGCCGTTTACTAAGTTCGGGATCGAATGACCGGGGCAATTGTTACGACCTAAATACAGTTCATATTTGAACCAATGCGGTAATCTATATAGACTGCCGTAACACATAATCTTGAAGAGCATCGGAGGCTCGGATTCAGAAGTGGACACCTGTGGAAAGATCGGGTCATAGAGTAAGATCGGGCTCATAAGATCGGCAGCTACAAACCCGAGCAATGTCACATACAAGGCTTTCACTCTAGCGAATTATGAAGGCAACTGTTACATCATTTAATGAGCATGACCCTCGGGATTCTCCGTAATCAAGGGAAAACCGTTACGCCGTGTGATACACGCGACTCCTCGGTTATTAAATTATGTTGGCATTTAATGACGGTATTTAATGACCCCTGCCATTAATGATTGTTATATGCTATCTCTTGGTCTTCTACATGATGACAACCGTTCGGAACACGAGGAAGCGTCATCAATCACTCGATAGTCATTCAACTCCTATAAAAGGAGCCATTCTCCAACAGAAGAAGATTCGAATCAATTCTAACCCAAAGGCCAGGTATCTTACATGTGCTTGTTCTTTCTATATTTAAATATAGCTCGTCATAGTTAGATCGGACCTCATATAGTTCGTTTTTAACTATACGATCTCTCTTTGAGCCCAATACTAATTTAAGCTTCAGATGGGTTTCAGGTCGGACCCAAGCCCGACCCCCCTTTGACAAGTTCCTTGTGCTGTAAATTGATCGGCAAGCCTGCAGTATTGATCACCTCCGCTAACCCGTCTTCGCTCCTTGCTGTCGACCACTCAATTCGTCGCCATCATCTTCATTCAATTATTGTAACCTTGGTTGTCCTATTATAAATCTATTGCTCGGTGGATTTTCCCATCAACAATAAGAATTGTTGATTTGATTGGCTTTTTGATTGATTAAGAATTCTTGATTAGTTAATTTGCATATCAATTTTACAAGTTTTTTCAGTAAATCTGTTTATTTAAAAATTGACTATACTTGAATTCTAATTTAACATGCTTCATAATCAAGTTAAGAATTAAAATATAATTCCTCAATCAAATTTTCTTACGTATAGCCAAATTCTCAGAACTTAATCGTTATATTCCTCAATCCTACTTGATCAACGTAGAACTTTTTGCAATTGGTGGATTGATATTCAAAAAGTGGAGGGTGTGTGCCGTAAATGGGCCAAGGAGGATTTTCCTCATTGCTCGTTGATGCCCATTAAACTATGAAATGGTTGCAAAACCTAAATGAAAACTTCATTCCGTTTGATGTGATCTAGCATGTATAAACTGACATGTTTTGCATATGCATCAAGTGGTTGCAAAATTAGATGATTTTATGACTATTCTAAGACATTGATTTTGCAACTACTTGATGCATGAGCAAAACAAATCTAAATCATTTGAAATTTTTATACATGTTAGATTACATCCAACGAAACAGATTTTCCATTTAGATTTTCTAGTTTTATATTTCATATAGATGGATCCGGATATTTGATTCATCCAAATATCTCCTAGTCAACCTCTATATAATTCCTTCGTCATATGCATTTGTCAATAGTTTCTGAATAGTTTCTATATCTATTATACAATTCACGACTATTTTTGAATCTTTGTCCTACGTGGCAGTTTTGTCCCAGTCATATTTTGGATTGCTGAGTGCGACACCGGTGGGGGCACGGTGAGGGTTGGGTGCGGTTCTGGGCTTGGGTTTGGGGTGGATTTTTGATGATTTTTTTTTACGTTTTAGTCCATGCTTTTCCTCCTTTAGCCCTCTGACCCTTCACACACACACATGCTTTTTTCACTTTGACGACCGCTTCGATCTGCATTTGCACCATTGCAACGACTGCATCCGTGCCCTTCGGGCACGGGCAATTACTAGTAGTTTAATAAGTTAGGTGCCAAGAGATAAAGTTATATTAACACACGTTGTTTAAAGATTTCAAATTAGACGGTTAGAATTTGCCATATAAAATCAAAGGTCATGGGCGTTCTCTAAAAAGATCAAAATTTGCAATAGAAAATCAACAGTCACAGACGTTCTCTGAACAGATCAAAAAAATGAGAGGGGTTTTGGCTTTTATTGAGGGTAATTTGTCGCGGGTGTTCTCTGAACAGATCCAAAAATGGAGTTGATATCCGCACAGAGCTAACTGTTCATTACACAGATCTACTTTTCACACCGAACCTAAAAATTTGCACAGACTTATTTCTACTTTTCACATATATCCGCATTTACCCCATTTCCGAAAAAGCCCTTAGGCTTGTGTCTGTAAGCCCTCTTCATCCATCCATCCATCGGGCGAGGTGAGCATGGGAGCGAGGGACGACAGACGAGGTGAGGAGGGACGATGGGGAGGGGGCAGACGAGGGGGGCAAGGGCGAGGGCGACAGACGAGAGGAGGGGGCAGGAGGCGGGGGCAGGGGCAGGGGCGGGGGCAGGGGCGGGGGCGGGGGAGCGGGAGCGGGGGCGGGGGAGCAAACAATGGGGTTTGGGAGGAGCTAGACGAGGGGGCCTAGGGGCAGGGAAGAGGGCTGGGGAGGCGACAAACGAGGGTAGCAGGGGAGGGAGGCGGCTGACGTGGGGAGTAGTGGAGGGGGGCAGCGAACAAGGGGCTGTGGAGGGGGCTGGGGAGCGGTGGAGGGGCCGGAGGGAGCGGACGATGGGGCTGGGGAGGCAACAAACGAGGGGACCAGGGGGCGGCAGATGAGGGGATGTAAAGGGGTTAGGGAGGACGCGGACGAGGGAGGGGCGGCCGCGCGCGAATGAGGAGTGGCGACGATCGTGCCGGTGACGGAGAACAAAAAGCTTTCAATGAAATTTTGAATGGAGTCATGAGATAAAGAGGAAAAATTTCAATGACAATGGCAAACGTGTAAATAAGTGGTTTGTGTAATGAGCAATTAGGTCTGTGCACATAGCAACAGCCAAAAAAGGAGGGGTTTTCGCTTTTATTGAGGGTAACGATGGCATTCTCTCAACAGATCAAAAAAAAGTAGAGAGGTTTTGGCTTTTATTATTTTCACATGTTGGATAATGAGAAAAATGAGTAACCATGGCACAAAGCCATGGTTCTCTATTTATTAAATCAATGGAAGCCCAAAGGCCATAGGATAACCAAAGGTCCCCATTAGTAGGGATGATGTGGAGTAATGGTGTGGATAAAGATAAGGGGAGGCCAAAGGCCTCCCTCATTCATAACACTCCCCCTTATCCACTCATTACTTTGGTCTTAGTGTAAATGCTAAGGGGGTGGATACTTCTGGATCCGGAGTAATCGTGTTTGCCTCGATAAAACCTTAGTTGTGAAAAACCCAGTGGAAAAAACCAACAGCTTAAGGAAAAAGAGTGCAACCCACAGGTTACTCCCCCTGATCCATACAAGCCTTATGCTTGTAGGTCTTTCAGCTTTCATTAGAGGTGGACACTTCAGGGTCCAGAGTTAAATGAGGTTGCCTCATTAAAACCTTTGGCTATGAAAAACCCAATGGGAAAACCCATAGCTAAGGGAAAAAGAGTACAACTCTGCTATCAACTCCCCCTGATCTGTATAAGCTTCAGGCTTGCAGATCTCCTATGTATCTATACAATCGTTTCCTATTCGTCTATACATCCATCATGGTCTGAATACAATCATCACTCATCTATACAAGTTTCACTCATATCTAGCGGTTACTGGAAAACAGTGGCGCTCAGGAGTGATACGCTCTACGAAGTTCGGTAGATGGCTACACGTATGTATTCCTTCACTCAGTCTTCACTGTGTCTGCAAGGTACTGCTGGACCTGGATGAGCGTATTTTAGATATGCTTTTTGGATGAAGAGCCTCTCAAAAGATGTAGACTTTTGGAAGATGATGCGTAGATGTTTAGGAGGTGGCCGGCCATTTGTGCTTAGTCATCGCGATGGTCTGTAAACCTGCATATGCGATATTTATTCCTTGAATGCTGATCCTTGACCCTTAGAAGTTGCACAGAAGCAGTTTATCCTTGGTCCAGTGGTTCTCTCCAGGGCAGCACTGTATCTGGCTAACAGCTTTACTACAGACGTTCTATTAGAGACATGTGTAGTTAGCCAGATAAAGTAGTGTAACTAGTACACTAGAGCTAGGTTCTTCAGGACCTAGGATGTCCTCCCCCTCTTCCAGCGACAGGAAGGCGTCATAAATATGCATCCATTTTTAATAGATTGCAAATGGACATCATTCCTCATAAACTCCAGGTGTATGAAGAATATTAAAGGGTTCCACCACGAAGGTGTTTAATCTGTAAGCCGAGACAATACCGTGTTATGCCTAGGTATTTCATTTCAAAGGTATGCTTAAGGCTATCAGATATCTCAATGGTCTTTGCAGGAGATCCTATTATATTTAAGTCAACCACATATACGGTGACTATTACAAATTCTGTCAACGATCTTTCGAAAAAGATACACTGGCAGAATATTGCTTAAGATCATCTAATGATCTTTGAAGCCTTTATGGAGAAGACGTTTCTACGTCTCTCTTTCATCTCTGGGGGTAGAGTATACCCTTCTGAAAGTTTTATATATATCTCTATATCTATATTGCCGTATAGATATGCATTCATAACGTCCATGAGCTGCATTTATTGGCTTTTTCAGAGACGTTTAGGCTTAGTAGGAAAATGATCAAATTTCCTTCATTTCAATTTCTTATGAAATCCAACTTATATTCCACAGGTTTTACACATTCAGGTGTATGGACTACTGGTCCAAAGACTTTGCTTTTCAAGAGTGAGTCCAGCTCTACTCTTATTGCCTCGTCCCACTTTGGCCAATCTATGCCTTTATGATATAGAAAAGTGGGTTGACGTCATCGTCGTATTCAGCGACGTGAACGGCAATAGCGAAAGCAAAACCGTCATCGACGACTATGCTATATCTGTCCAGTACCTCTCCAGTACGTACGTAATACAATGATTTTTCTCCTGTTGTTTCCTCTGCAGGGGAAATTAGGAGGGGAGAGGTTGCTGGTCTGAGCTCAGCATCCTGTGGAGGGATCATTTTAATATATCCAGGAATCTTCCTCTTTCGATGAACTTTATATTTTGAACCTGGCGGGCGTCCTCTTTTCAATTGAGGTACAGCCAATTCTGCTACCGGTGGATTGCATCCATCTTTGGGGATGTCAATCCTAGCTGGCGTGTTGGCAGCAGGGACGTGTGAACGAACAATCTTTTGGTTGTCCGTAAATTTATCCGGCAATTGATGTACTTTAGTCTGAATGTCAATGATCTTCTGGATCTCATCTTCACACAGAAAAAGTATGCGGATCATAACGAGATTAGGACTTTTGTGTCCCATGATATGGTCTCGGAAGCTTCAGACTTCTTTAGACTACGTGCCTATTATAATGAGTCTTTGCTCATCAAAATCACAGTTATCAAGACGTGGTGATATGGAGATATATATTAGCACATCCAAACACTCTCAAATGAGATATGTTTGGTGGTGAACCATAAGCAAGCGGCATCAGCAATAAGATATGGCTACAAGATGGCCGTATCGTGATAAGCGATGCGGATTGCAGTATGGCGTATCCCTAAAAATCCACATGCAACTGGGATGTAACAATGGATGTGAAATCCATTGGAGTCTCTTTATGAGAGACTCTTGATAACCCATTCTGAGTATGAATATGCTACAGGATGTTCAATTTCAGTGCCAGTTACTTGGCAGTAGTCTTGAAAGACCTGTGCAGTGAATTCACCCACATTATCGGCTTTTGAGAAAGCTAGGTTGCAGGTGAACAAAAAGACATACATAAGACCATCTATTAGATGCATCTATCAGTATATTGAAGTACTGAAATGGGCCACTTGCAGGGTGAATAGGCCCGCAAAGGTCACCATGTATTCTCTCAATGAAACCAGGAGACTTCTAATCCCACTTTCAGGAGGGAAGGTCTCTCTATAAGTTTTTTCTTATGACAAAGGGGACAAGGAAACTCAACCTTTTGAAGAATCTTTAAGTTCTCCAATGGATTCATTTGATGATGCATCCATCATTGCTGATCCAGGATGACCAAGTCTATTGTGCCAGAGTTAAAAACTCTGGCAATGAAAGGCACTTCTGGTGCTTATTCAAGTTGGCTTTCTATAGGATGAATATCTGTAGTGATAGGGACCCGACGGGGGTCCAACGAATCGTGCGTAGATGGTCTTCTAGCCATCCTTTTGACGAGTTACATAAAGATATTCATTATCCATAGTTTTCAAGTTATGTTCGTATAAACGAAATATCCTTGAAACTTGGGAAATTCCTATATGTTTAAGGGGAGAAGTTTGCATCTTATAGTCTCATTGTATGTGGGAGTAATATTAATACTACACCAGTGCAACAAGGCACTGCCCACAATATTTCACATTTCATCTATATTAATGTAAAGTGAAAATTTATTTGAGTAATTCAAACTAAAGTTCATTCAAATCAAACTACAGATGAAGCTATATAAATTTAAATGCATAGATATAAAGATAGGGCTCAATCGAGCAGATCGTCATTCTCGAAGTCTTGTGCAGTGAACTTGGTCAAAGTTTGAATATCTACCAGGTTTGTTTCAAGGGGAGGCTTCAGGCTCGCCTGATACAGGTCCTGGAGGTGGCGAGGAGTGCGACAGTTTCTGGACCAATGTCCAGTCATGCCACATCTATAGCATTTATCCTCCCAGTTCTTCTTATGAATTGACACTGGATCAGCGTTCTTATGCTTCCAAGAGAGGTTTCTCCTCCCTTTATTGTTGTTGTTGATCTGGGGAGGTGCTCCTCTTGCTGGCTTCATTACAGCTTTCCATTTATTCTTTCTAGCCTTCTTCTTGTTTTTCCACTTCTGGGGAGAAACATTGTGGGCTTCAGGGATAGGGGCAGTACCAGCATGGCGCAAATTATGAGTGGCAAGCAGTAAATCTCTATTCTGCTCTGCCCTAAGAAGGCAAGAGATCAAATCAGAGAACTTCGTGAAGCTGCGTTCACGATACTGCTGCATGAGGATTGCATCTTTCTCGTGAAACGAGGTAAATGTCTTTTCCAACATGGGATGCTCAGTCACTTTTACACCGCACAACTTCAGGCGTGAGGTGATATTATGAAGTGCAGAGTTATACTCAGCAACGGACTTATAGTCCTGAAGTCTAAGGTTTTCCCACTCATAACTGGCACGTGGTAATATTACATCGATTTGATGTTTATAACGTGCCTCCAGCGCTTGCCACAACTCCAATGGGTCTTCCACCATTAAGTATTCGACCTTAAAGGTCCGATCTATGTGTCTCCTGATATAGATAATGGCTTTCGCCTTATTTATGTCGGAGACTGCGGTAGGAGAACTGCTAGATGGTTGTGCCTCTTCAGGGGCACTGCTAGCAGGTGTCTCGGCCACTGCGGGGGCCAGAATAGAGTGGAGAAGTGCCATCGAACGCAAGTGGAACTTCAGGTCCACTCGCCAACTCAGATAATTCTTTCCGGCAGCATCAAGAACCTCGAAATCGACGCTTGCCAATTTTTTCATTTATCTATGTAATTTAAAATAAGCATGAATTAATTAAAATGTGAATTCATGCATAAAGAATAAAATAAGTAAAATGTAGGGATCGGCCAGATACCCAAAAATGTACAAAAGTCCAAAGTCCGATTTACAGTTCATAAGGAAAAGAAAAATACAAATTGGAAACCCAGAAGGGGCCCCTATCTTTTGCAAATTTCATTTTGTCTTCATATATTGGTACACCGGTCTTTGGCATTTATACATACAATCCTCACTTACAAATTCTCTCAAAAGAAAATAAAAGTGTAAGGAAATTAAAGGTATCAAACTGGCCGATCCCAAAAACACATTTTAACTTATATAAACATCCACGCAGTTATATATGCAACAGGCAAATAATAGCGCAATATCACAGACATTACAAAAATCATCAAGGCCAAATATTGGATAAAAAAATTTTATTTAAGTTAAAAAGGATTAATTGGACCACGGGAAAACGTCATTCATCTTTAGGTTAGTTAACTAAAGACAGAGCGGTCTCAGGATCCGTTTAACCAATTTAACTTAAATAAATGTATTTATCCAATGCTTAAGATAATTATTAATTATAAAGTGGCAGATTAAATAACATAACCCGCAGGTCCTGTGGGCTAGGGGCAGGCAGCAGGCCCGATAGCAAATAAAATAATAAACATATTAATTTTGCAATTGGATTAACTGGGCTTCTGGCCCAATTAAACAGACAAGTTAAATTATTATTCTAATTTGGGCTGTAGGCCCATAGGCAAAATAAAAATTATTTTAAATTGTAATTGTTTATGAACTGGACTTCAGGCCCAATAAACGGCCCAACAAAATTATTATACAGTTTTGGGCTGTAAAATTTAAATTTAAAACAACCCCCAAAAACAACCTCTAGGGTTAAGCAATGCAAAAGGCCCCCAACCCCTCATTTTCCAGATTGTGTCCCCCTTTCTCCAATCTGCGTAAAATTGCAGGAGCCGCCGGCGCAAGTGGGATGATCCCCCGTCAGGGGGGATGTGGCCGGCAGAGAGCCCCGTCGGAGGGGAGGTGGAGAAACGAACGGGCCCCAAACCCCGACCCAAAAATGCATATGTATTATTACAAAGAAGGGATGTCTTGACATTTGTCTCGACCTGATCGATCGACAGAACAAGATCCGAGCGTCTTCATTCACAGGCTTTAATAAGACCAGGATTGCGTATTATTCGTGGAGAAGGGCCCCAGGTTATAGGTTTGCTTCCATACCTTCTTAGTGAGCCCTAGAAGGTACTTTAATATGTGTATGACATTGTGTTTTTCGCTTAGCTGTTTTTGGCATGGAGGGCTCTGATATAAACAGACTTATTTTGTTCAAAAAACATTAATTGTATTTGCACAGTACCATAGATTTGAAAGCAAAATGTGATTTAGTTGCGGCGGAATTAGGATTTTTTTTAAACCATCCTCCGGCAGGAGGTGACTTGGCCGTGGATAAAGGATATCATTATGTTTCTTTTAATAGTGATATGTCTCTCTCTAGATCAAGTAGACCAAAAATCAACATGATCCATATCCAACGATTTGCTTAAGATTTTTAATTTATTTTTTTTCTCACCTCAATTAACGAGGTGTATGTACTAGATATTTAGCAAAAATGTATAATATTTTGCATAATCCATATCTACGAGCCAAGGAATTTACCTCTAGATCAATGATCTAGGAAAGAACCAATAGAATCTGTAGATAGGAAAATAAAATCACCGCTCCAGATGCACCGTGGAAATCGTCGCAACGGATCGCTGCAACCAAAGGTTCCAAGGGATCGAGCTTCAACGCGCAGAAATCGCCGCAACGGATCGCCGCAACCAAGATTCCTAAGCACGGTGAAGGTGATTTGAGGGGATAAAAGGAGAAGCTCAAGAACGAGAGCTAAAGTGCGGATAACGTGTTGGATAATGAGAAGAATGAGTAACCATGGCACAAAGCCATGGTTCTCTATTTATTAAATCAATTGAAGCCCAAAGGCCATATGATAACCAAAGGTCCCCATTAGTGGGGATGATGTGGAGTAATGGTGGGGATAAAGATGAGGGGAGACCAAAGACCTCACTCATTCAAAACACACAAAACTACATTTTATTTTACTATCATCAATTTCTTAAATTACAAAATCATTATATACTTCACATTTTCCCATTGGATCCTCTAATGTTGTTTCCGCCAAAGGTTGTTTTGTCAAGATAAAGATACTATTGTGTGAAAATTATCCATAAATTAAACTTACTTCTCACATTTGACATTACCATAATTACATGAGCAAATTGGAAAAAGTAAACAATATGATAATATTTTGTATAATATTGTGGAAACCCCATGAAAGATAAAGGTAGTTTTGTGAAAGTTGGCCTTTTATTGAAGAAGGCTAATGGTGCTTTTGGGGCTTTATTGAACAAGAAATGAACTTCTGCTAGAACAATGAGAGGGAGGATGGCTGATAAAACAAATCCCCAAGTAGTTCAATATGATGATCTCTTTGGACAAATGCATCCAGACACTTGTAGACAGAGATCCAAAGCACAAGCATACATGAGATCTCTATGAAGTAGAACTAGCACACCTTCACATGTTCGGAAATGGACCGCAACTATTGATATGATTCAGAGAAAATCAGTCCCCTCAGGTACAACTGGTAACAATTTCGATTTTCAGGGGCTAGGGCTTGTACATTCTCAAGCTTCAAAGTTCTACAAGAGTGTGCATACCCTGATCAAACTGATCAACTGATTGGTATACAAGATATGAGGCTACGTCTAACAACAGTTCAATTGATAGTACGCACATAAGTCCCTAGTTTAGCTAAAAGGTTATCTGCTGACTGAAATTCCTCCTAAGCAAAACCATATCAAATATAATTTTGCTTCATCCTCATCCTCATCTTCACCTTCATCTCAAAAATTTGGGCTTGCCTGGACACAATGTGAAATCCCATTAATGATCAAGAGTAATGGAAAAGAGCACCCCACACAAACAGTTAATTTTTTTAAAAAACTTGCAATATAAGAGTCTAAACATATTAAAGAAGTCTTGCACATTAATATATGAGAACAATGGAAAAAAGACGGCTCCTAATCATTTTTAATCAGGTGCGCAGTGACGTGGCGTGGCGCCTATTGATTGGCTACCACCTGATCAAAAATGAGCAGGTGGCACCTGACCCCGATTAATCTCTTAATATATTGATGAAAAACAAGTTAGATACCCCAAACAATGAGGGGCCTATGCACGGAAGAAAAATTCTCGTGGTATAAGTGATATATTTCCGAAAGATTCCCCATAAAACCAGTACTTGAACTGCAATGCTTTCGTTACTAACAGAAGGGTCTTGCTTGTTAGTGTTAAATATTGTGTTTGCTATTTAAAAAACAACATGAGTAATACTTCTCTGCCTGTAAAATGACTGCAAAAGGGAACAAATCGCTGCAAGAAAAGTTCCATTACTTGCTTATTTTGGTTGTGCTCATGATGTGCCTTTGGGAATGATCAAAATCCTTGAAGCAAAACACTGTTAGACTATTACATTCTCGTATGATGTGCCTTAATCCAAGCACAAATAAGCCGGGTCCCCTGCTAATGGATCTCATTGGTTTCATGGAAGCATACATTTTGGACAAGATGCGGCCTTATGTCATTATCAGCTTACAGCTATGCTTGTGATTATAGCTAATTATTATTTTAAATGCGAACTCCTGTTTAATGTGGAGCATTTAATGTGGAGCATGATATGAAATTTGAACACAAACTAGAAGCAAGAACCAAAAAATGTAAAACCGGAGAAGAAAATAACCATTACTCAATGCCAAAGAAGTTCTATGATTGTGAGAACCTCAGAAGGTAGAATTCTGATTTAAAATGCAAACATTTAGGCAGAATTCTTACAAGGCCAGGGCTCTACTAACTAGCATTCTTTCACTTTGGAATTGTGAAATATTTTCAACCTCTATCAACCCCCCCCCCCCCCCCCCCCCCCCCCCAACCAAAAAAAACCACCAAAAACCCCAAAACACAAAAAAACACTCAAGTCATAGAGAGGCCTTTTCCGCAGTTAACCCAAGTCTTTACAAATTTCAAGGTTCTATCGACTAACATATCTAAGGAGAAAATTCACAAATATGCAGCTTAGAATGCAATACGAGATATTCACACATAAAAATATATCAAGTGATGAACATCAGAACAGTTTTAGCCTTGCAAGACATCCTAGAAAGGAAAATATGCTTCAAGAGCTCATGAAAATACAGACTCGTGTTATGGGCATGGATAATACATTACTGCATCTAGGAAATGGGTTTGGTTGTCTCTCTTTGTGCTCTAAAAGTTGTGAGTAGGATCTTGTGGTCCACGATTCAGTAGTAGGTATTCTTTCTTTTTCCTTTTTTCCACTTTTAACCCCTAATAGCATATGGTCTCTTTAGATTACTTTTAATAAATGAAGTGTGGAAGTTTGGTGAACATAGAGTACTGATATCTATTTTGCCACAATGAGGACCCTTGGATGACCCTTCTATCATTTGTGTTGCGGTGAATGAACATCCAGCTGCGTCTTTTCTGGATGGCAGAGCTAGCTGTGTGTAAGGTATTAGGCATTCTTCTTTCCCTTGTCATCATAGAAAAGCTCTGCCGCTTGGTAAACAATGGACATATGGACTGGTAATTCTTTTCTAACTCAATCATGTCCCCCTCTAACCCACTCTCTATTCTTGGCATGTCATCCTTCATCACCATCACATCATCTTGCCAATCACTGCTCCCCCGCTCTGCCTCATAAATTTACCCGCCGTGTCAACGATCATTGCCTTAGCTTCCCAGGTGCCAGAACTCTCACCCTCGTGGTCAATACATGATGTCAACAATGCTATTTATTGCCCCATATCCCTAGTCATGACTAATCAACACAGTTTCCCCATCGATCGTTGATTGTGCTAAGGTGCCATAGAAAACCCTCTCATCCTCCTTGCCGCCATTACCAGACCACAATCATTATTATTGCCCTAACACTGAGAAAACTAGATACACCACCCTCACATTGAGAAAACTAGATACACCACAACAATGTGATGACATTCTTCACCATAGTCAATCTCCAACACAACAATGCAGCTCTCCCATCCAACCTGATGCAAGTGTCTGTTAATTGACATCCATCAAACATGATGTCTTTTATTTCTCCATGTACCCCTTTACTTTTTCAATGGTCTTTCCCTCCTTGAAGACTACGGTTGGTGACTTTCAACTAGTTTGAGATGATACCATTTATTGTTACCATGAAAGATCATCCACCAACGAAGATGGTTGAAGTTCCATTCATACCTTTGCCCATCTTAGTACCGCTGGGGTTGGCACTATCACGCATGATTAAGCAATTGAATGTCAAAGAATCCTTGGTTTAAGTTCACTTCAAACTTGACAAATTCAAGGCACATCACTAACATAGATTTCAGTCTTGTGGCAACTATTTCACGGTTCCCCGGCATACATTTAGTCACCAACTGATACCACTTCATCAAACCATTCCAGCCTCAATTGCACCCTCAAAGGCCTCGCATTATCTTATGTCATATGTTAATTGATCCATGATTGTTCTTCAATTAAATTTCAAAGTTTAAGATTGGTATTGAAAACTGCGGACTTGCATTTTTGACCATTCAATCTAGAGTTAGGTTAAGTGCATTATCCAATGCACCCCAAACACTTTATCCCATATCGTTGTAACGTTGTAGACAAGGGCAAACAGCCTCCTCCTCACACAAAAGATAGAGGTATTGAGTCGACCGGTCGACAAGAAGGGTCAAGTCAACTTAGACTTTGCAGCAATTCAGGATTGACCGACCAGACTTAGCTACAGCCTAGCAGCACTGTGCGAGCAATTCTAGCTTCTAACCAATGTGTGCAGTTCCCTTAACCCCCAATCAAATTCTCTATCGCTCTCAGGTATTTTTCAACCTGGACATCTACAACAGACTACACCACTATTCTTTAATTCAAATCCTTTATACATTTGATGCATTTGTCCTAGGTGGAGGGGAAAGTGTGACTAGGACAAATGTCACATCACCTCCCCCCCCCCACCTCACCATCCACCTCACCCAAATCTCACCCCCCAATACACTAATTTACATGGTTGTCATCCCCTCAAAAAAACCTCAACCTCGCTTAATTACATGTTTGCCATTCACCCCAAAAAACCAAAAAAGCACCCACTTATTTAAATGTTTGCCACCACCAAGGTTTTTTGTGTTTTAACCCCCCGGACTTTGCACTTTTTGCCCCCTGACGATACCGGCACGTGCACCCATATTTCTCACTCCTTTTCGGTTCCACGCATTCATCGCATCCTCTTTGTGGGTGTTTTTTTGCTCTGTGCACGAGTTATTTCTAGTTCATTCATGTTGCATGACCTACTCATTAACATCGTGCTAAACCCCAATAAATGCTCCTCACGAACCAATTTATGCATGTACCCTATCTTTTACCATCACTTTTCAGGATCAACTAATTCTATTCCTTACACACCCTCTTTCTCTCTTATTTTAACGTACATCCGCATCAAATGTAGACACATCCCTACTTCATCCTTTGTGCCAAGTTCAATCCCATGTAACATAGAACAAGACCTCAAACAACACCTACGTGGATTCTTAACTTCAAAATGACACTCATGATTTTTGTGTTAAGATGGGGCAGAGAACCACTCTTTGGAGCCCAGCCCCCCCTCACCCGCCGCGGTGAATTTCAGTGCAAAAATACTCAGGTGTCCATTGATGAGATATCCAATAAGAAAATTGTTCTTTATTAATGGCCTTGTGCAATAAGACTGACTCCTAATAAGAACAAGCCATCAATGCTATCCGATAAATAGGGGGAAAACAAACATCTACTCTATCATATGCTATCCTGTGGAGTTGAGATCTGATATGTAGTCCGCCTAATGTCTTCATAGAGTTGTTCCATCATGGATTCATTGCATTCAAGAATCTAACTTCCATTATTCTTTGCTTCATATTCTTCATTCCATTGGTGGCCTTCACATCATGAATGGAGGTCTCTCGACTCCAAATAATCGCATTTGTTTAAGTCCTTGAGCTAATGGGTGGATGCTTACTCCTCATTGCTCCATGTCAAATAGGCATCTAACAATAACCTCCAGCCACAAGATTCACGACTATTTTATGGGCCAAAAGAGGGGTCTGAACCCCCAGATCACCAATCTTTGACGAACATCGTAAATGCTAGCTTGGACAGCGATGAATTTAATGTTTCTAGAAATGTCTGAGAAAGTACTGTGAGGGGGTTCGAAGTATAAGATGGACCTTTTTGACAACTACATCTAAGATTATTCTACCAGTAACATGTCGGCATGCAGATCACTTAGTTCATCAAATGTCAAAATTTGTCATTGCCTAATTGGACTTGTTCCTTGTATACACTGAGTGGGGTGACTAGTATCCTCTGTCATTAACCAATGCCCCATACATCTGATACAAGTAGGGTTAATCGTAGCAAAAGTTCAGATTTTTAATTGGAAGAAAGAAAAGAAATTTGATGTGGATAAAAAAATTGATAAGAAATAAGAGATAATTGATCTTTTCTGGAGTAGATCGCTCCCCAACTTGAAATATAGGATCAAGTTTATTCCCCCAAACCATAGCCGTCAAAATGACGAATTATCTCAATATCTCGATACCTCCCACAATTAGGGTTAATCCATTTAAACACTCTCCTAACAAAATACTAAATACACAACAACTTAAAAACATAGAAGGTAGTGCATAAAGCAAAATAGCAAAATACTAAGTCGATCCCACGACCGCTCACACGCCCGCGTCCTTGCACCTTCTGCGGTACACGACCGCATCACTACTCCCCCCAAAAATCGAACCTTATCCTCAAGGGTGAAATCTGGAAACTGCGCTCTGATGGTGTCCTCCAACTCCCAAGTAGCCTCGTGATCGGGCAATCCCAGCCATCGTACCAACACCTCTCGCCCCCACCCTCAATGCACCACACCTATAGAATATCCTGGGGCTCCATAAGTACCTCCGAATCAGTTGTCAAAATATGTGGCAGAGTGGCCACCGACGTATGCGCTCCAATCGCCCGCCGTAACTGAGAGACATGGAAAACCGGATGTAATGCAGATCCTGGGGGGCAATGTCAACCTATAAGCCATGGGCCCAATCTTCGCCTCTATCTGAAAGGGAACGTAAAAGAGAGCAGCCAACTTTTCGTTCCGACGTCGTGCTAGTGATCTCTGACGGTATGGCCTCAGCTTCAAATATACATAATCTCCCACCGCATAGTCAACCTCTCAGTGATGCCCATCCGCCTTTGCTTTCATAAGCTGCTGAGCCCTCGTAATGTGCTTCTTCAGCTCCTCCAAAATTTCATCTCGCTCCTCAAGGTACTGATCCAACTGTGATACGGGTGTCGACCCGCTATGGTAGTGGACCAACGCCGGTGGGTCCCTTTCGTACAAAACCCGAAATGGCGTCGTCTGGGCTGTTGAATGCAAGGAATTGTTGTATCAGTACTCGGCCCACGCCAACCACCGATACCAACTCCTCGGGCAATCTGACACAAAGCAGCGAAGCTACGTCTCAACACTCCTGTTGACGACCTCCGTCTGTCCATCCGTCTGGGGTGGTAAGCGGTGCTCCTCCGCAGAACGGTCCCCTGGACCCTGAACAACTCCCTCCAGAACTGGCTCATGAAGACCGTGTCCCTATCCGACACAATAGAAGTGGGAAACCCGTGTAGACAAACCACCTCCCGCATAAAGGCTGTGGCTACTGTCACTGCAGTGTAAGGGTGTCGCAGCCCGATGAAATGCACATACTTGCTCAGACGGTCAACCACCACCAAGATCACCGTGTATCCCTCCGACTTGGGCAGTCTATCAATAAAGTCCCTACTGATCCCCTCCCACACCTGCTCAGGAAGAGCTAAGGGCTGCAGCAGCCCTGTCGGCGCCATGGCAAGGTATTTGTGACGCTAGCAGACGTCACAACTGGCTACCATCTCTGCTATGTCCTTCTTCATACCCCACCAGTATAGCTCTCTAGCCATTCTCATATAGGTCTGATGGACGCCCGAATGGCCCCCTACCGCGCTCCCGTGGAACTCCTGAAAGATCAACGGTATGTGAACTAAAGCACTCGATATGACTAACCTCCCTCGATATAACAGCCGCTGCCCCTCCAGTGAATAGCCCGGGTGCTCAGCCACCCCCTGAACCAAGTCCTCGCGGATCCTAGACAGCTCCTCATCGGTGTCCACCTCCCTTCAAAACGGCTCCCACTCTGTCAGCAGTGGTACTGACAAGGCTGCCAAGGATGTGACCTCGTCTCTCCGCGATAATGCATCGGCAGCCTTGTTCTCCAACCACGGCCGATAGTGTATCTCAAACTTGTAGTCAACAAGTTTAGATAGCCACTTCTGATAGTCTGCCGCCACTAGGCTCTGCTCCAGTAAATACTTCAGCGACATCTGATCGGTGCGCACAACAAAATGTCGTCCCAACAGGTAAAGACGCCATTTCTGAATCGATAAGGCGATCGTCATCAGCTCCCTCTCATACAAGGATTTCTGCCTCGCCTGTGTGGACAAAACCTGACTAAAATAAGCCACTAGTCGCTGATCCAGCATCAACACTGCTCCAAGCCCATGCCTCGAGTCATCGGTCTCCACCACAAAAGGCCTGCTAAAGTCGGAAAGAGCCAACACTGGAACTGTCGTCATCGGCCTCTTCAATGCCTCAAACGCCGCAGCAGCCTTATCGTTCCACTGGAACCCATCCTTCTTCAATTGCTCTGTCAGAGGCCAGGTAATGGTACTATAGCCATGTACGAACTTGCGGTAGTAGCACGTCAAACCCAAAAACCCTCGCAACGCCCTCAATGTTGTCAGCTACGGCCAATCTAACATGGCCTCAATCTTGGCTCTATCCGCTGCTACCCCCTCTGTTGACACTACGTGCCCCAAACCCAAGTACTCCACTCTCTCCTGAGTAAACGCACTTCTTCATGTTGGCATATAACTGGTGGGCTTGCACCTCCTGCAGCACCGTCTCCAAATCCCGTACGTGCTCCTCCACCGTGCGGCTGTAGACAAGTATGTCGTCGAAGAACACCAAGAAAAACGGCCGCAGATAAGGCAGAAATATCGTGTTCATCAACGCCTGAAAAGTAGCGGGCACATTCGTCAGCCCAAATGGCATGACGAGGAACTCGTAGTGCCCCTTATGAGTCCGAAAGGCAGTCTTGTGCACATCATCGGCCTTCATCCTGATCTGGTGATATCCCGACTTCAAGCCAATCTTCGAAAAGATCGACGCCCCGTGTAGCTCATTATCACCGGTATAGGAAAGCGATCCGCCATTGTCTCCTTGTTGAGGGCACGATAGTCTACACAGAACCTCCAACTATCGTCCTCCTTCACCAAGAGCACGTGACTAGAAAAGAGACTGACACTCGGTCGTATCACTCCTGCCTGTAACATCTCCCTGATCAGCCGCTCAATCTCATCCTTCTGAATATGAGGGTACCTGTAGGGCCGAACTCTGATCGGAGCTGCTCCCTCACGCTACATGATGGCGTGCTCGTGGTCTCTCTGTGGAGGAAGTTCATGTGGCATCTGAAACACATGCCCATAACTGTCCAATAACTCCCCCACCTCTGGAGGCATCACTTGCTCCTCTGCTACTGCTCCCAGCTCCTGATATGTAACAAAAACTGCCTCCCCTCCGACTAGTACTGCCCGGGCCAAGGACTTAAGGGACGCCACAGGACAGCACAGGCTGGGGTTCCCTAACAGAACCACGGTCCTCCCGTCCTCCTGATACTCCATCCGCAACAACTTCTAATTAAACTTGGTGTCGCCCAAGGTCTGTAACCACTGCATCCCAACACCAAGTCCACCTTTCCCAACTCCAGTGGGTAAAAATCTGCTCTGAGTCCCCTGCACTACCAGTATCATTGCCCTGCATACCCCCTTGCTCTCCTCCCTCTGGCATGTGCCCAAAATCACCCCAAAAGTGGATGTCTCACTCATATCAAGCCACTGCTGCTCCACCACCTTCTTCGAGGTGAAATTGTGGGTTGCCCAACTGTCCACCAGTATCGTCACCTACTGATCTGCCAACCTGCCTGCCAGCTTCATGGTGTGATAGGGCATAAATCCCACCACAGAGCTAAGCGACACCTCCACGGTGTCCAAGTGTGCATGCTGCTCTGCCTCCTCATCCACTGTGTCAAGTATAACCGTAGTGCCTCCCTCTTCCTCCTCTAACGTCACCTCCAACTGTATGTCTCGCCCCGCACACATGTGTCCTGGTGTGAATCTCTCGTCTCACTTGAAGCACAGCCCCTTGGCCCTGCGCTCCCTCATCTCCGCCTCTGTCATCCGACGAGTCTACCATCCTGGTTTGGCCTTTGTTGCTGGAGTCCCGACCGTGATCCTGAGTACTGCAAGTCGGAGCTGGGCTGCATGTCGTGACCCCGCCACACGCTCCTCGAGAACTCCTCTCCTGAGTCTGCATGTCCTCCACTCTCCTGACCACCCGCATCATGACTGCCAACCCCTGAGAGTCATGTACTCCCAGCTCAGCTCTCACGGCTGGCTTCAGCCCCTTCAGGAAATTTTCAGAAAATTTCCCTCCATCGATTCCTCTGACACCCCCTCCACTCGGCTCGAGAGTGTCTCGAACTTCGTGATATAGTCACGCACGGTCCCATCCTGCCTCAAAGCGTATAACTGCTCAAACAGCCCTCCCCGTGGGTCTCCTGAAACCTCTCCATAATGCACTCTTTAAGCTCCCTCCAAGTCTGTATAGGCCTCTGCTTCTGGGTCCACCGATATCACGCAAGAGCCTCACCCTCAAAGTTCAGTGCTACCGCCCTCAGTCTCTCCGCCCTCAGTCTCTCCGCCTCAGTGAAGCCCTCGACCTCAAAGTAACTCTCTATCTAGTAAATCCACCCATCGAGGTCCTTCCCATCAAAAAGTGGCGTCTTTAACTTCTTCATCTCTGGGTTGGTGTCACCTCGTGGTGGCCCTTCTCTGTTCGTCGCATGCCGCCTCTGGTAAGGGTGATCCTCAGTCCTCCATTGTCCCACATCTCACATGGCCCTCTCATTGGCAAGTGCACCTACATCGTCCCACTCGTCAACCTGCTCTCGCCGAAGTCCTCCACGCAGCCACCCTTCTTCGACGCCCCCCCCAAAAGGAGGCGGATCTCATCTCGTGGGCCCCCGATATGGCCTCCACCCATTGCCGCCCCCAAAATGAGGGGAAAGTCCTCCTGCGTGCCTCAGATGGGCCCGCATGTCCTCGCTGCCCCCCATGGGGCCTGTCTGCCTCCTATGGGCCCAAAGTGGGCCTGCCATCCTCCGCCCGCCGGCGGATCATCTGCGGGCCCCAAGTGGGGCCTGCCTGCCATTACCGCCCCCCGCCAGGGGCGGAAAACCTCCCGCGCCCCCAGGATGGGGGTGCCACCCTCCGCCGCCCCCCATAGGGGGCGGAATTGCTCCAGCGCCCCGTGAGGTGGCCGATGTTGTTCGCCGCCCCCAAATGGGGGCGGTTGCCCTCCGGCGGCCCCAAGACGTGGCTGCCCGCCTTCGCTGCCCCCAGTTGGGGGCGGCCGACCACCGGCGGCCCCCTAGTGGAGCCGTCTGCCCTGTCGTTGTCCCGCACCGTCCCCCACGCGGGAAAACCCCTCCTTCAAATCATAGGGTTTGTCCTTCGCCGCAGCCATTGCCCGGGATTGTTTGCGAGATCAAATCTGAAAACCAGATGTCTTCGGATCCGGATCTCGCAGGAAAAATTGTTGTTGAAGCATCTTCGCTACCTCGGCAAAGTCCTCCTTCATGTTCTCCTTCATCTCACGCGAGTGTTGCTCCGAGATCCGTTTCATGTTTACTTCCATGGTTAAGTTCACACCCGCCTTGATCCCGTCCTTCATATCCATCATCTCCTTTCTCAACCCTGATATCTCTGCATCGAGCCGCTCCTCCAGAGTTTTCGTCGCCACGCTCGTATGTTCGTCATAGAATCGACCGCTCTGATACCAAATTGATACGATTAGGGTTAATCGTAGCAAAAGTTCAGATTTTTAATTGGAAGAAAGAAAAGAAATTTGATGTGGATAATGAAATTGATAAGAAATAAGAGATAATTAATCTTTTCTGGAGTAAATCGCTTCCCAACTTGAAATATGGGATCAAGTTTATTCCCCCAAATCCTAGCCGTCAAAATAACGAATTATCTCAATATCTCGATACCTCCCACAATTAGGGTTAATCCCTTTAAATACTCTCCTAACAAAATACTAAACGCACAACTTAAAAACATAGAAGGTAGTGCATAAAGCAAAATAGCAAAATACTAAGTCGATCCCACGCCCGCTCCCACGCCCGCGTCCTTGCGCCTTCTGCGGTACATGACCGCATCAACATCACGTATAATTATATCCTTTTCGCCTACCAACAACAGTACTCTCACGCACCCTAATTGCCATATGAGATTTGAAAGAATTTGGCTTGAACATGTTTGGAAATATGGCTGCCGACGTTGTTTGATCTTAAATGATCTGAAACTGTATATCTGATATCAAAAACTTTGTTTTTTTTCTTGGTCATCATTTCAAACAATAATGCAAATCCAATTTTGTTAAAAGAATGCCATCAGCTCCATTGAAGTTGCCCAAAAAGCTGGATAACTATTACCTTTGGGAACAGACGCTAGGATCGCACATATTTGTTAACTTGAAGATGTCAATAGACTTGAGGTGCTATGTGAAAAGGGCAAGGTCATTAATTCAAGGAAGGTGGCAATATCAGTTTGCATTCCGGTATAGTCGCAAGCAACTAATACGAGGAAATTGATATCCCTGATTAAGCTTGATGGTTATAACTTTGCACTCACAATTACATTATTACTGCCTGCACTACATAGGCACATGTTCATCATCCCTATTTGATTCCCCATCAATCAGGAACTCTCAAAGTTGACTGGTCACCAGCCTACCCTCTTGGCAATTTTGCTTCAGAGAGCCTGAGGCTCCATTTTATTATAATTTTATCTCACGTGATAATTTCTCTCATTCCTATTACAATTTTGTTACATGATTCTTTTTCTATACTTAGGTCCATTTCAGAAGCTTTACTTCCCCTAGACAGAAGGTTACAATGGATGAAGTTCTTCATCAAAACTTCAGCCTCTTCATTCCAACTAGGATGTAGTTGTGCTGGGTCTACATGATCAAGGTTTTCTAAAATATATATATTGAAATTGAAAGATCAGATTGAATCAAAATATATACTTAGATTACCAAACTTGATTTTCCAAATGTTTCTCATGTTGCTGAACTTTCTTCAATTCCAGAACAGATGCTGTTATTCCATCAGCAATCGAGGTTTGAGTTATTTGATAGGAAATAACAAGAATCAAAAATTTATAGTTATCCCTGGCACTGGCCCCTCCATAAATTTATACAAGAAACCAGACTACACATTATATCCTTTAATCGAGTGTCTTAAGATAAATTTAAATCACAACATTGAAAAGACGTAACACAGTGTTTTATACATAGATTTAATTTAAAAAGTATGCAGAATTTCAACTGATGGATCTGAAATC
>JAULAV010004179.1:0-25002 GCA_030789695.1 Scilla litardierei | reverse complement strand
CAGCTTGCTCGGACTGAGCACTCATGGTGCTCGGTCGAGCAGCCCTTAATTCCTACGCTCAGCTACTTCTTGCACGGCCCGAGCAGCTTCTTCAGCGACCGAGTCAGCTATCTGCTCAACCGTGCAGAGCTGACTCGGGCCGAGCAGACAAAGTAATGATTTTGGAGGAGCGCGATTTGCTGTCATGCTTGGTAGAGCAGTACATCTGCTCGGACCGAGCAGCCAACTGAGCAACCCACAGCTCGACCGAGTCACTAACTCAGTCGACGATGCTGAAGGCCATTTTTGGAGGTATTTTTCGGCCGTCTGTTGCGCGCTTGGGGAGTGAAGTGTGGGCTACGACAATGTTTCGAGGGTGTGGATTCATTTTTAGTTTTTGAATTTAATTTTAGAGAGGAGATTAGGGAGAAAATACTTGTTAGATCTAGATTAAAACTCTTGAAGAATATTGGATTGAATTTTTGGGAAGATTTTTGCTACTATTGCGTTTTTGGAATCTTGTTTTCTCTTGAGATCTATTACTTGCTGTAAGTTTCTCAATCTTCATCCTATCAATTTGCTATGATGTTTTCTTCCCTAAAAATCGTGTTTTTATTCGTCAATATCGTCATGAGTGAGTAGTTTCTTCTAGAATTGAAGGGGTAGCCCTAAGATCCTAGGGGAGAGATGTAGATCTGAATCCCTAAGTCGAATTGGGAATAAATGGGAGTATTTCGGTCGATCCTACGAATCCCTGGGATAAACCGTACTGAGATCATGCCCACGATCTGTGGAATTAATGTGCTTAAGGGGCATCCTTAGGATTCGAATAGGGAAATCAGTGGATCCAACCAAGGCTCATGACCATGCCGGCTCGTGCCTTGAGGGGATCCACCAACGAACTATATCGCTACGTTGACGGCTACCACCATTGCATCAACGAGAGCCACCGAAATACCTCGCGATTCTAACCCACGAGAGTGGTACGAATTGGGAGATTAATCCCCTAACCTTAATGCAACGTAAGGATTCTATTCCAACGTCGATCTCCGACGGTCTTAGCGGTGATCCCTAATACCCTAGTCCTTTTTATCATTAAATCAACAACAACACCACAACCAATTCTCTCACTCCGAGATATAAAAGTAAGCTGAGAACTCAAATACACTGTCACCGTCCCTGTGGGATCCGACATCCTTTATACTATAATTTGACACTGTCCGCTTGCGGATAGAGCCCGGAATTGACACTTAGGGGCCATACCACGCCTGGCGATCGTGACACCGCCGGGTGGAATCTAGGTGTAGGTTTCGGGTGCGTCAGCGGATGGGCTCACAATAGCGGACGGGCTGTTTGATTGGTGCCACATGGCGCCGTGGGATCGCACCACGTGGCGCTCCATTTAATTCCTTCCTCCCCATTTTAATGCATTCTCCTCCAATAATTCACCAAAAATACCCAGAAATCCCAGAAAATCCCAGGAAATTCTGAAAAATCCACAAGACTCCCAGGAGTACCTGAAAAATAGGAGAAGGAGAAATTATTACATATAATGATGTTTTGTACAAAGAATGCAAATAAGCCCTTATATGAAACATAAAGTGAGTATATACTCAAAAGAGCAAGATTAAGCCTAATCTTTAGCACAAAATAGGGGTAGTTATGGGGCGTAAATATACACTTTTCACTACGAATCATCCAGCCATGCATATTCCGTCCCATACACATGTCTCCACATCCCCTCACACATTCGCACCACCTGAGGATACCATAGTCATCATCTCCTCATCAACTGAGGATTCATCCACACCTCCACCTCCACCTCCACCTCCACCACTAAAGTCTGAGCTCATTCATTCCACCCCATCCCCACCCCACATTGACATTGCAGCTGAGCCTTCAGCTGACCCATTAGTTCCATCCACTTCACCTACTCCACCTACCCAGCCACCACCTGACGATGGCCTTGCATGATTGGAGCACTTCATCTTGCATTCCCCCACCACATAGCCCATGCATACCACACATTCACATTTTGGGCATGTTTTTATTTCGCTTGGAGGAGATGCACCTGGATCTCCTTCCTCTCTTATTTTTTATCCTCACAATGTTTTCTATGTGTTTTCTTTGTGTTGAGGACAACACTTGATTTAGCTTGGGGGAGGAGCACTTTTGCGCTAATTTTCTATTTTCTTTCTATTTTTTTCTTATTTCATTGTTTTTATTGTTATTTTTTGTTTTCATCTCGTTTTTCTGTCTTATTTTCCCCTTTTCATTCCCCTTTCATATGCATCATGTTTATATTTCGTATATGCATTCAAAAAGCCAAAAAAAATAAAAAATAAAAAACTCCAAAAATATCTGCATTCGTATCATGCATCATGCATCATCATGCATCCATTTGTATATATTCACATTCGCTTTGAGAATTTTTCGAAATCGAGCTTTTATTCACGCGGAATCTCGAGTTGATAATCATTTTCCGAACTTTTATGCTTGATTTTCATGATGTCGACTTGAATATATGAATAGGACATAACCCTAGCTTAAGTCCCTAGTAATAGCCTAGCTTTGGCCATCCTTATAATCCCTAAGATAGGAGTACTTGAAAACTGACCTAGGTTGATACTTAGGAATCCACTCTATGCATGTACCGTAGAGCCCATAGTTGTGTATAATGGTTTATAATCCCTTGAAACTTGGATAGCCACACATCACTTAGTACTGAGGATTGATTTTGCCTAAGTATACCTATGCTTTCCAAAAAAAATAGAAAAAGAAAAAAATTTGTGAATAGAAAAATTTATGTACAGTTCCTCCAGCGAAGCTGAGCAACCGGATCCACACGATAGAAACCGTCGGGGCCTCGCGTCAAAAGGTCTAGCTTGGGGGAGTGCATATGAATAAGGATTCTATTTGGTTTGAGTTAGTAGGTCCGAGGGGTACTTCTTGACCCGGTGCACTAAGGTCGTCTGACCTGGGAGTCATCGACCCAACACTCATTGCATGACCAATCGTAGATCCCAAAAAAAGAAAAGAAAAATGTATAAAATATTGTTACGGCCTTAAGGCTAGCCCAGATAATAAGGGCCCATATATTTGAGGTCCAAACGAAAGGTTGCCGCGACACTGGGAAGCTCGCCTCGCTGAGCGACAAGCTCGCCATCAGGGTCAACAAAAGAAGGTCGCCTACTCTACTCACAGGAAGCACGGCCAGATGGTCCAAAGTCACCAAGCTCGGTCGCTGAGCTTGGCTCTAACCAAGGGCGGCTTAGCCTAAATATCTTTGACAGGGTGACGTAGGGCCACCTACGTCTCCATTAATGCCAAAGGTTAAGAGCGAGAGCTGATGGTCACCCATCAAGTCTCCCATTAATGCATTAATGGGTCTGACACCATCTGACACCCATTAATGCGTTAATATCTCTGACACCCTCGCCAACCTATTGCGTCCCACTTGTGCTCCAGCTAAACAGACTCGATAGGTGATTGGACGCCGATCAACCACCTTTCAACCCTATAAATACCCCGCTCCAGCCATCAATGAGGGGGTTGGTCATTTGAAATCTTAACTCCTTTCCAATATTCAAGGTTGGATATCCCCCATATATCTGTGCCTTCCTTATACGCTCGCCACGTTACGCCGATCTGCCTTAAGATCGTCAAGCATGTCCGACATACTCCTTACAAGTCGCCCACTAACTTAAGCATCGGATATGCTACGGGTTGACAGCCAACCCAGCCTTTCTGACGAGTTGTTATTCTCGCAGGGAGCCCACCTCAGCCACTGGGAGTCGACGACCTTTGGCGACCATCAGGCGGCCTTGGATTCTTCGCCTCCGAAGTGTGCTCCAAGTTGTGTTAACCTCGCCGTTAACCCCAAATTTGTAGTCATTATACCAGTGATTCCCATTAAATACAAATTATATTATTAGGTGGACTTGACCTGCAACACACACACACACACACGTGTGTGTGTGTGTGTGTATGTGTGTGAAAGCATGAATAAAACTTAACAACTTCAAGAATCAAGGAAGTTTGATGTGTCGTGAGCGCCATTTCTTCGATCGATTTATATCCCATTATTCCAAACTTATCCCATCTTCGACCATTGCATACCTTAGATTCCTATTCCTTCGATCTAAGGACGGGTTAGAGGAAGTGTCTTAGGATGTGAGTATAGCCATCATCTAATGTATTGCTTGGCGATTTAAGTGGGATGACGTCTTAGGATCATATACTCGTCGATGGAAAGATTTCGAAGCATTTGATTTTCACAAATTCAAATTTTCAACTAGCCCACGTATATAAACTTGATTTTTGAAAATTTTCGAAGTTTCATGTCATCATTCGCATGTTGATTGCATTCCTCCAATCTACGCCCTCTCTTGTCTTCCTTGAGGGCAAGGAAGAGTTTAACTTGGAGGATTTTGATGAGTGTTTATTGTATATAGTTTTCCTCCCTGTTTCCCCTATTTTTGTTCCCTATATCGCTTTTATGGTTCCCCATATGTTTTGCAGGAAATACATGCTGATTAGGGACCATTAGGCATGAATATAGCGCGAAGGGGAAAAAGAAGAAGAGCCGGGAGTTCAAACGATGCAAAAAGGGGAGATTATGAAGAAATATGATCCAAACGGCTGCGTCGATTCGACCGTGTGTGTCACATTACAAGAAGCAGAACACAATTCCATGCGACCACACAGACTAGCTCCACACGACCACGTCATTAAGCCCCAGAACCCACTTCCACGCGACCGCGTAAAGGATGTCCAAACGGCCGCGTCGCTGAGGAGTTAAGTCGAAGATTTGCAATCGACGCAGCCCGCTTGACAACAGACGACGTGGCCTCGTAATCCAAAAGAGCCAAAGACGAAACAGTTGCTCGACGTGACCGTTTAGATGCTGACTTGAGCGTGAAGCTTAATTCGACGCGTCCGCATACTTAGCCACGTGATGGTGTTGCTGTAACCCCGCCGCCCCCAATTTATGCAAGCGAACAACGTGACCATGTCGCTTTCGACGTGGTCGTGTCAATCCGGACTCTTGAAGCACCTGGACACCGATTTGGGAGCAGTTGAGGGGCTTTTTGGTCATTCGAGCGATTGTATATAAACTCTTCTCCCTCATTGAGCAAATCCATCTTCTCTTTAGCTGTTTTTTTTGGGTTTCCATGGGTTTTGTAAGGATTTTTATTGGTTTTAATTCCAGTTCATTAGCTAGTTCCTCTTGTAATAGTTTAGATTTGATTAATAGAAGTTTTCTTTATTTTATCGATTGTGTTGTGTGCTATCTCTTGTGTTTATTCTTGTGAATCCATGGTTTTTATTGCTTACTCAATGCTAGAAATCATGTTTATTACGATGGGTAGTGAATATTTTTCTTCTAGGACAATGGGTTGAAGCCCATTAGATTGGGGCCATGGTTTGGATGAACTTTTGATTAATTGCTGGGTTAATTGAGGAGTTGGGGGTATATTGGGATGCCAATTATCATCGTAGATTCAACCCCCATCCATTTGGGCGATCGGATTGGCCGTCGACGAGAGTCGGGACCAATCCGGTTTTTGATCTCTATGAGGATCCATACTATCGATTTGACCGGTGAGAGTCGCACACCGATTAGAGCCCTCCTAACATAGGTCCAATCCCTGAACGCAAATGTGGTCGAGAGGTAGATTAAGGACATTCGTCGAGCGTAATGTGCCTGACGTATATCGATGTATCGACGAGAGTCGGCATCGGTATAATTTAGGATATATCTATAATTTCATCACAAGAGCACAGGAGGGGAGGGGAGGGGTAGGAGTTAACATAAGGAAATAACCTAGCATGCACCACGAGAGTTGGGGGTGTGTAAATGCCCTTAGGTTTGATGACCTCTCCTGAGTCCCAATGAACCCAACAATCGATCACCTATTAATCCAACCCTAACCCTAGTCCAATGGTGGTGATACTATGAGACCTAGAGCTTTTACCCCCTTGACTCCACAATTTTATTCTTTCTTCGATCACCAATCCTATTGCGTAGCTTTCGAACAAGGACCCAAAAATCGATACTCAATGAACGCCTCCCTGTGTTCGACCTGTAGCACTACACAAGACACTGTGCACTGCTATATAAATTCTATCAGAGTCTACGTAAGCGGACACATATCACCGACATAAAGCAAGAGATATATGAAGGACACATCATCCAACTCTCGATAGAACACACAATGATCATAGGGGCTACAAACATACCCTTGATCATCCATCATAAAGTATTCGAAACGCATATACCATTGTCTCGGTGACTACTTCAGCCTATAGAGTGACTTCTTCAGGCTACATGCAAGATTTTCATCGCTCCCATAGCCATCAGGCTGAGCCATATAGATCTCCTCCTCGAGCTCTCCATGCATGAATACCATCTTGACATCTAGTTGCACTAGTTCAAGGTCGAACTAAGCAACTAATGCCAATAGGATCCGAATGGGGCAATGCTTCACCATCGGAGAGAAGTCTTCATTATAATCGATGTCTTCCCTCTGTGCATAGACCTTCGCTATGAGACGAGCCTTGTAGCAAACATCTCTTGCTTCGGCTCCTTCCTTCTTGGTGTAGACCCACTTACACGCAAATTTCCTTCTTTCCTTCTGGAAGCTCCACGATATCACATGTCTCATTCTTCCTTAGAGATTCCATCTCTTTGTCCATCGCGTTTTTCCACCACTCCGGGTCTTCAGTATGCTCCACCTCTCCGAAAGAAGTGGGGATGTCTATACTTACAGCGAAAAAAGCGAATGAAACCATCTCCATATATCGTGCATGCCTTCGTATCTCACACTTCAGTCTCGACACTACAATGGAATCCTTCGGCTGATCGATCTGTGGAGCTGAGCTAACTCAACCATACTAGCTTGAACTGCCAACTTCACCAGCATTTGTCTGGAGTACATCTTCTGTAGCCTCTGGTATGGGTCGGCCTGAGTCGATGTCCGACCGATCTGAAACCTCAGACACCTTGTCGTAGACCTGCTTCAGCTGTGTCTATTCGGTCTCCACTTTTGGTCCATGCTCCTTCAGTAATGCCTACTCATCAAACGTTACATCTCTGTTCACGATCACTTTCTTCTGTGTCGGACACCACATCCAGTATCCATTAACACCATTGCTTAATCCTAAGAAGATGGCTTTCTTGGCTCGAGCATCGAGTTTGTCTTCCTTCACGGCATAATAGCTCGGACAACCCCAAACTCGCAGTGATTTATAGTCGAAAACAGGCCTTTTCGACCAGACCTCCAATGGAGGTCATCCTCCCAATGCAACAAACGGTAGCTGATTAACCAAGTAGGTCGCGTACACCAGGGCCTCTATCCAGAACTCATTCAATAGGTTGACTATTGACAACATGCATCGGACTTTCTCCAGCAAAGTCCGATTCATCTTTTGAGCTACACCATTCTGCTACGACGTACCACTTACTGTGAAGTGCCTCTGAATCCCTTCTAAGCTGCAGAACTTCTCAAAGAGAACCGACCTATACTCTCCATCGTTGTCACTTCTGAGACACTTGACCTTCCGACTTGTCTGAGTCTCAACTAGCTTCTTCTACTTGATGAAAGTGCTAAGAACTTGGTCTTTTGACTTCAACAGAAACACCCACACCATGTGTGAGAAATTGTCGATGAACGACACAAAGTAGTGTTTCCCTCCCAATGAGGCCGACCCGCTTAGCCCCCATACGTCGCTATGAACATAGTCAAGTGCTCCTTTCATACTATGGATGATCGTCCCAAACGAAGCACGTGTCTGTTTACTGAAGACACAATGCTAGCAGTACTTGATCTTCCTGGTCTTGGCACCCTTCAGACGATCTATAATGATCAGCTTCTGTAAAGCTTTCTCGCCCACATGCCCGAGACGCATGTGCCACAACAATGAGTCGTCTCGATCGACCTCATGGGTCAGAGCTACTGTGCTAGCTATGACCGCACCATCCAAGTAGTAGAGGTTACCTTGTCGCTTCCGTTTCATCACGATCATTGCTCCTCGGGTCACCCTCAGAACTCCATTCTCCATGGTCACTCGACAGCCCTTGGCTTCAAGTGAGCTGAACGATATGAGGTTATACTTTAGGTCGAAAACATAGTGCACCTTATTGATGTCTCATGTAACACTGTCGCTCATCCTCATCCGCACTGTCCCAATCCCTATAATACTGTAAGGTCGGTCATCGCCCAATATGACCGTACTCTTACTCCCTTCACGAAAGGTCGTAAAGTACTCTCTATATGGCATTATATGGAACGAGCACGCAGAGTCGAGCATGCAACCATTAGACGTCATACCCTCAGAAGCATCGACCAGAATCCATTCCTCGACCTCAATACCCTTCGTGATGTTTGCTGTTGCGTCGTGCTTCTTCTTCGCCTTTGGACCGTCTCTGACCTATTGTCTTCTTTCTCTGCAGGAAGCACATTGATTCTTTACCAAGTCCTTGCGATGATGGCCCCTGCTCTTGTCCCTGGACTTGGATATGAAATACCCCTTTCGAGCTCCACCATTATCGCTAATACTATCTCTCACCACAGTAAGAGCATCGTTGGCTCGACCTTCGATGTCCACATCGTTCTTCCTGAACTCGTTGCTCGTCAGAGCGTCGGACACCTCTTCAAATGTGAGCGATGCCTTACCATAGGTAAAACTGACACCAAGTACTCATACTCACTGGCTAGAGAGTTGAGGAGAATCATCGCCTTTTCTTCATCGTCGACCTTCGTATCGATGTTCCTTTGGTCGGTCATAAGCTTATTGTAGTAGTCGAGATGTTCCTCGATAGAAACACCCTCAGCTAACTTCAAGCCGAACATCTTCTTCTTCAAGTGTAGCCGGTTCTGGATGTTCTTCTTCATGTACTTGTCGTCGAGCTCCTTTCAGAACTTGCTTGCACTTGTCTCCTCTATATATGTGTATTTCTTCTCCTTCGACAGATACAGTCGGATCGTCTCACATGCATTCTGATTCAGAGTTCTCCACCCTAAATCAGACATGCACGTCGGCTTCTCGTCCAATGCGTTGTTTTGACCAAGTTGGTTCAAGACATCCAAGACTTCATATCTCCACATACTAAAGTTGATCTTTCTATCAAAGTTCTCAATTTCGAACTTCGTGTTGGACACGATAGTCCGCGATGCTGGAGCTTGCAAACTAGAAGTCGACGCCTTTGAGGAATCGTCATCGCCACAGTTACTCATCTTTACCTCCTATGTTGATCTTCGACACCGTAAAGCTTTGATACCAATTGTTGTGCCCACATCAGAAAACTAGGATCGTAGAAGACCGAGACAAGGACGAGCAACCCAACACAAACAAGAAGCGCTAATAGAGATAGCAACTTTAGGCCGTCGATCGGTCAATGAAACACTAATGAGCTCTATTACGAAAGAAAAGAAAAGAACATATACAAATCTTCTCTCTTCACAATCGAAGAAGAAGCACACAATGATCTCTTCAAAAGCTCACAACAGTATCTCTCAAAGTTGGCTCTCACAAATGGCGAATTAAAATTCTTTCAATGTGTTCCACACGGTGGTCCTCATAAACTCTTCTCTAAAACTACATATATATACCCCTAGGGTACAATAGGCGCCATCACGGAGAATGAGTCTCAAATAGATACGAATCCCGCCTTTCACGGAATCCCATCCACATCACAACTCTATGCATTTAATGCGTCGAACCTTAGTAGGTGTCCAACGCATTCTAGTGGCCCCCCTCTGCATGACTGCTTGTGCTAATCCCAAGTGTAGGATGTCACTCTTTAATATAACCCAATGAGTCGGGGTCGAATCTACAGAGACAACTATAAGAATACATGTAATGTAATTTCAAAAGATTAGGATGAAAACCACCTTATGAAGGTTGTTATATCAATGGAGTTGTAATTTTCACAATCAAGCAAGTTTGATACAAGTAACTAAAGGTAAAACAAATGTGGGTTGTGATACAATGGAATTATTGCTATTTAAGATTTGAATCTCTTTTAAAGTGCTCAAAAGCTAATCCAATCTTCTAAATTCAATTGAATCAATTATTTACCCTCTCGGATCAAACAATGATAAATCAATTGTAGAGTTTTGATCTAGAACATCATCCACTAGATTTTACAAAGATAAGTGTTGATTCTCATCTCTCGAGTATAAAACTAAACACCTTATAGCATCAATTTCCTTTCTGAAGGCAAATTCATAGCTTTCAATATAAAATCTGAAGTAGATGATAATTCTAACAATTATGAATTCTAGAGAGTTCAAATCTCAATTAATAACAATCCATATCAATTCACAACCACACACCAAGAAATTGTTGAGTATTGGACTTCTTCCTACTTGGTGTTGATTATAAGAAAACATAAATACTTGTGACTAATCTCCTACTTGCAGTTAATCCATTGTCTAAGCATATCATAAAGATCAATTAGCAATGGATGTCACTGAAGGATCAATCAAATCATGAAAAGTGGATTAGATGATCAAAGATGATGATTGAAGCTCCTAGAAAACTTTAAGCTCATTCTATGGAAAGAAGAGAGATTAATACAAGATGTAATCTTTTTATTCTCTTCTAATATGTAGCTTAGAAGTAGAACTATGTTGGAGTACACATACATCTTTATTTCTGTCCTAGGAAATCTAGATCACATTCCTTGGCCTCTAATTCATAATTCTCAAACATGAGCATTTTGGATTTCAACATGCGACTGGTGAAAGTTTTACGGTCGCCTGTCTCCAAACAGTCGCCTGTGATTTGTTCTACAGTCGTCTGTTTTGCAAATACTCCATCATTTGGTTTTTGGGCTTTCAGCTATAACTTCATCAGGTGACTGTTGTACAAAGTACAGGCGCCTGTCCAAGTTACAGGTGCATGTGACTTGTTAGTCAGTCGCCTGTCTCTCTCTTGCCCAAAGATCTTTAACTTTTCTTCCTTCGGACAGACAACTGATGTTGGATTCACAGTCGCCTGCCTATTGGCACATGCGCCTGTGAATTCTTCTTCAGTCGCATGTCGATTCTTGTCCTAACTCTCTGTATTCTTGGCAAGTTTCACCAGTTGTGGACAGACGACTGTTGTTTCTTTCACAGTCGCCTGCCCTAGGCACATGCACATGTGAATGCTTCAACAGTCGCCTATCGATTCCTTCTTTGCCACCTGCTCTCTGGAAAGTATCACTTATTAGGGACAACGACTGATGTTGGTTTCACACTCGCCTGCCCATGGCACAGGCACATGTGGGTTCCACATCAGTCGCATGTACTGTCTTTCCAAAACTTTCTGGATTTTCTCAACTTACTCATGCTTCGCTCAGTCGCCTGTAGAAGGTTTCTCAGTCGCCTGTTAGGTTTACATGCACCCGTCTGACCTTCATCAGTCAACTTTCCTACGTGATAAGTTACCGTTTGAATTCTCACCTACCCTCTGACACAGTGCAACAGTCGACCGTCGATTGTATAAATTCTACCAGTTGGCTGTTTCTCCACGGATTTCAAAGGGGTTTTTTGGGGATTCTGTTTGAGGGTTTTAGAGAACCAATAAAGAGGGCTTCTAACGTTCCATTGAGAGGTTACTCAACTTCTTGATCATCTCTTGAAAACCCTAAGCTTTCATCTTCAAGTTTTCAAAGCTATCAAATCTAAAAGCCCTAGATTTCCAATCTCATTCTCTCTTGCTCTTCAAACTAGAATAAAAGTGATATCCTCTAGGCAATTGGTGGTGACAAGAGAAAGGGATTTCTCTCTTATTGGAAGAGACTTTAACACACAACACACTTTCTCCTTCAAGTTCTACTTCAAGGCATATGTGATTGTAAGTGTTGCTATTTCATTCTTTCATATCTTTCGATATTAGTTTTACTCTCGGTTTGTGAGAGTGCTTTGCTTGATCCCAAGTTGTGGGACTCAAGGACATCGATTGTATTTCGATTTCACTTGTAGGGTTGCTACAAGTGGGTTTAGAGGGAACCTCAAGTTAGAGTTCTAACTTGAGTAACCGGAGGTATCCGGGTAGAAGGGACGTAAGATTACCGGGAACAAGTCGAAAGTTGACTTGAGTAATCCGAACCCTTGAAACATACTTTGTGTTAGCATTGTTTCATTTTGGATTTATTTATAATTCTGCATTTATTGTTGGTTAGGAATTTAAATTGGTATAACTATCGTTTAAATTTTATGAACACTATTCAAACCCCCGTTTAGTGTTTTCCTCTTAGCCAGGGTCCTTAGAAAAATTACATACTCATGATAAAGAAATCAACAATAATATCACTAGAATCCATCGTCAATAGCTCAAATTAGAATGTAGAAGTGAAATTAAGAAAGAGATCAGAATTATTTCACCAAATTCGAGTTCAAAACAATTGAAAACAGAGAAATTCGAGCTCCAAACTCCAGTTCAAAGAGATTTCACGCCATCCCTAGCTAGAGGAAGAAGAAGATGAATTTTTAAATCTCTAACTGAATCTGTTTTAAAACACTCGTCTCTCCCACTTATATACAATCATCTTTATCAATCTACACCCTTGATTTGAAAATTAAATATTCCCTCGCTTCAGCTGAACGTCGGATCGAAACAACCCATCGCGATGTTGAGCTAAGTCAATAGATTGAATCAAAATGGTCCACAACACGGTTGTGTGGTTTTGGATTGATCTCACTTGACGCGGTCGCGTTGAAATTTGACGTGACCGTTTTGCTGTAGAGCAAACGTAAGCTTCGAACGCTGAATTGACACGACTGCGTCGCTCAAATGACACGGTCGTGCAAAGTCTCAAACTTACTGATTTTCAACCTCAAAATATGCTCCTGACACTGCTGTTTGGTTGAATTGAAATGGCCGCGTCATCACACCTTTGATAACTTCCAAGTGGACTCACTACGCGGTCGTTTAGCTGGAAGCACACGACTGTTTAGATGCTCCTGACACTGCTGTTTGGTTGAATTGAAATGGCCGCGTCATCACACCTTTGATAACTTCCAAGTGGACTCACTACGCGGTCGTTTAGCTGGAAGCACACGACTGTTTAGATGCTTCTTATAGAATTTTCAAGATGCTTCTACAATCAACTTTCACATGGTCGTTTGGAAATGTGCACACGACCGTGCGCTCCATTTTGTTAAGCTTGCTTCTTCTAAACTTTACGCGACCGTTTGGGTTATAACAAGCGGCCGTGTAGTTCATCTTTTTCTCCATTTGATCTTCAATTAATTTCAGAAAAATCTTACAAATCCTTGAAAAATATTAAACACTTTGTTAAGTCCTGGGAAGAGTATTTTAAGCACAGAAATTGATTAGCCCATGATAAAAAATGTTAGTCTAAAATGGATCTAATAGAGCTTGGTTATTCACAAATTGTGCGTACATCCAATGATTTCAAGGGGTTAAATATACCATTTTCACCCACAATCAATGACCGAGCTTCCTCTTGAAGATCGAGTGATCTAAGTGCCGGGCCGAGTGTTCGAGGTATTGGGTAGGTCGAACTGTAGAGCTGCCGATCCAATGAGACGCCGACCCTCACGACCAAGAGTCCATTACGCTGCTAAAGTCCCATAGCTCGGCATCTGACCGATTTGAGTCATATGGGCCGGATCCGAGCCCAGACGAGCTATCTCTGCACAAGATAGCTCCGTTGGTGACCAATACTTCTTCAGCTCCTCAATCGTGCCAACTTCCACAGTTTTGGGCTTTTAGAATATGAAGAGACAAAAAACAATTTTTTGTTTTGGGGATTCGCTCCTTGGCCACCCGATTCCTATTTATCTCGTGTGTGTGTGTGTGTGTGTGTGTGTGTGTGATCACTCTTGGAACCGAGGCATCAAGCTAATACAAGCTATTTTAATCTTCCAACTCATCAAACTTTAATATGGTATCGGAGCCATTCTGATCAAGGCTCTAAGTCTTCCACTGCTACTCTCCCTCCCCTTCTTGGGGAGGGGGACAACTACTTTAGCACTCTGCTGTACATTAGCACCATCACTCCTCAGACCAGATCGACGCACTCTTCCCCAACATCGTCACATTCTCACTACTTCAATCATCGGAGTACTGCCTACTCCTCAATCACCAGAGCACATCATCCTCAATCATCGGAGTCGCAGCATAGCCTCCTCCTTAATCACCGGAGCACAGCCTATTCAATCATTGGAGTCGCAACACATCCTCCACCACAATCAATCAGTAACGCATGTTGCAACAACAACAAGCTCATCGGCCCTAGTGGCCTCACCCCCTGCGGCACCTCATCGACCCCATACGGCTTCGACCCCATGCGACACCTCACTTTTATCTATGGAATAATAATATGTCTATTTGGTTTTCCTGTTGGTCCCTAGTTTAATGTGTCTTCTTGGTTCATGTGTATGCAATTCTTGGGCCCCATGCGACACCTCACTTTTATCAATGGAATAATAATATGTCTATTTGGTTTTCCTGTTGGTCCCTAGTTTAATGTGTCTTCTTGGTTCATGTGTACGCAATTCTTGGGTTTTGGTGTTAGCTCTTGGGCTCTTGTGTACAATCATGATTCTTGTAATATATATATATATATATATATATATATATATATATATATATATATATATATATATATATATATATATATATATATATATATATATATATATATATATATATGTTGACTAGGATCCATTCGGATGGATCAAACATGTGGATCCATCCAAGTGGAATTTAAAGCTAGACAATGTAAATAGAAAATCCGACCGTTGGATGTCATCTAACATGTCTAAACTAGATCCAAACAAAATTTCAACTAATTTGGACATGTTTTGCACATGCATCAAGTGGTTGCAAAATCGATGTTTTTGAATAGTTATAAAATCGGCTAATTTTATAACCACTTGATGCATGGGCAAAACATGCCCAAATTAGTTGAAATTTTGTTTGGAGCTAGTTTAGACATGTTAGATGACATCCAACGGTCGGATTTTCTATTTACATTGTCTAGCTTTAAATTCCACTTGGATGGATCCGCATGTTTGATCCATCCGAATGGATCCTAGTCAACCTCATACACACACACACACACACACACACACACACACACACACACACACACACACACACATACTAGTCATAACACATGCCCGCGGGCACGGTTCATGTAAGATTTTCCACCGCGAAATCTTTATTCCCCAAAAAATTATTTCCACTGCCAAAATTACGCGGAATAACAAATTAGCGTAAAAATATTTAGCAGCACGGACGCCTTCGGCGCGGAACAACAATTTCGGTGTGAAACAAAAAATTCGGCGTAGAATAACAATTTTGGTGCGGGCGCCTTCGGTGCGGAATAATAAATTAGCGTAAAAAATTTTAGCCCGAGCCTTTGACGCGGAACAACAAATTAGCGTACACATATTTAGTGCAGAACAACAAATTATCGTACAAAAATTTAGCGAGCACCTTCGGCACGGGAAATTATTCTCATCTTGTTGCCATATGTTTTGAAGAGACGTTGGGCCCCGCGTTGAGGGAGAGATAATTCGATCAGCATCAATAAGTGCACGTTAAAGTTTTTTTCCAAATGCATTAATTGCGTGTACTCTGCTATTCCCTCGAAACTTTCTTTCCCCAAAAGGTTTCATTTCCCTAGAAATGTTTTCCCTCCATAACTTTCCACAAAATCTCATCTCAATCATTCATTCCTCAAGATTAAATCCAAGCCGTCTTTCTATCAATCTGTTTGTCCAAGTCAGCTTGTCCTAGTCAGCCCTAGGATTCAAAACAATTGTCAAATGTAATATAGATTAATATATATAATCATGTAGATAAGGTGACACCTGATCTAATAGATCAGGTGCAAGACACAAAAAGGCAGGCCCCACAGAAAGTACAAGCACAAAAATTATTTTCATAGCCAAAATTACGCTGAACAACAAATTAGCATAAAAATATTTAGCAGCACGAGCGCCTTCGGTGTGGAACAACAAATTCGGCGCGGGCGCCTTCAACACGGAACAAGAAATTAGCGAAAAAATCAGCGCGGGCGCGGAACAACAAATTAGCGTAAAAAATCGGCGAGGGCGCCTTCGGCGCGAAAAATTATTATCATCTTTGCCCCATGGGTCGGAGAGACGGTGGGCCCCATATTGAGGGAGAGATCATTCGATCTGCAGCAGCATTCGATCTGCAGCATTTAGTGCAAGTTAATATTTTTTCCCAAATGCAATAATTGTGTGCACTCTGCTATTCCCAAGAAACTTTCATTCCCCATAAAGGATCATTTCCCCAGAAACTTTCATTTACCTAGAAATGTTTTTCCCTCCAAAACTTTCCACAAAATCTTATTTCAACCATTCATTCTTCAAGATTAAATCCAAGCCGTCTTTCTATCAACCTGTTTGTCCTAGTCAGCCCTTGAATTCTAAAACAGTTGTGTTTTAATATATAGATATATACATATATATGAGGGAAAATGCTATTGTGAGAATGTGAGAGGTGAGAAGAGATATGTATATCATTAGCTAGCCAAATCTATTTTCCAAATCAATAATCGGAACCGTTCATCTTGTCATATCTATCAAGTGATTGTTAGATCTGGAATTACTTTGTGCACAACAAGTAATGAAGGAATTGCTTTGCGCACAACAAGTCAGGGGGGATTGCTTTATGCGCTACGAGGGGTTTCCTATTTAAACTAGGTCTAGCCGTTATTTATTTCCATGTTTGATTATCGAATTGTTATTGAGAGTTTCTGGTAGATCTTACATTAGACGAGTGCGGACGTCCTCATAACGACGTCTTGGAAGGAGGGTACACCTATTTTGTATCCAATTATCTTTATTTTGCTATTATTTTATATAAAAATTAGATCGTTCTTTCAGAGCCTATCACTTTGGTATCAAAGTGCGTGACGATCCATGGCGGCACCGACGACGAGATCGAAGGACAAGTTTGACACCTTGGAGGAGAAATTCAATGGCGAAATTGAAGGGGTGAAAAGATCGTTGATGGGAAACGAGGAGGCGATAAAGTCGTTGACGGATTCCATCAAACAATTGGCAGCGAAGCGGATTCCATCAAACAATTGGCGGCAAATCAACCAAGGCACGAAGAACAATTAGCGAAGTTCATCTTCCAATGGTCGTCGAGCACCCAAGGCGAAGGAAACTCTAAATCTACATCAAAGGCGACACCTTTGAAGAAGGAGAAGGAGAGAGAAGAGGGGTTTAACTTGGATCTGCCTTACAAGGAGGAAGAATTTCGCGAGGATGAATATGAGGAGTCGGAGAGGATTGATTATCGCGAGGAGGTACGGCAAAAGGCGACAGAAGCCCAAGGGTGGGGCGGCGGTCCTAGCCGCCCCTTTCAGGCGGCGCGACAAGGAGAGGAGGGGCGGTTGAACCCCCAAAATCAGCGGTGAGCTTGGCCGCTGCCAGACAGGGCGGGGGACCCTCCCCTGCCCTCGACAACTTTTGGAAAGTCGGCGGAACCCTGCCGGGGCCCGTCGACCCCGCCAGAGCGACGGGAGGACCTGCCGGGCCTCCGGCAGCCTGGGCGAGGCCCGCCAGAGGACCGGCAGGCCCAGGCGGCCCCGGGCGGCCACCAGGGGGCAAGCGCAGCAGGCCCCACGTGGGCTTTTTGGGGGGTTTCGGGATCAACGGCAAGGGTTTGAAGGGCAGTTTCAGGGCAGATCTGAGCCATTCGGGTCTTCCGGACAGCGGTGGGGCCCCGAGGAGCATTTCCAGGACAGATCTGAGTTTGTGGGCCCTCGACAGGGAGGGGTTACCTATTACAATGATGGAGGGGGAGGCTATGAGGCTGAGTTTGGCGAAGAAGCAACATGGGATGACTTCGAGGGCAGGCATAGAGGTCCCTGAGGGGACTATGGTGGCCGCGGAGGCGGGCCACCTAGAGGATATGAGACACATGGCGAAAGGTGGTAGCATTACTACCAGCCCCGATGCATAGAGGGAAGGCCCGACCAGGGGCACTTTGGAGGAGACTGTAGGGTACGGAAGCTGGAGATGCCACTGTTCAGAGGGGAGGATTCGCATGCCTGGCTGTACACGGTTGAGAGATACTTTACAGCACATCACATGACAGAGCTCAGAAGCTGGAGGCAGCGGCCATTTGTATGGAGGAGAGAGCTCTGGGGTGGTACCAGTGGACAAAGAGGAGTCAATAGATTCGCTGCTGGGAGGAGCTGAAGGATCTCATTCTGGAGAAGTTTAGGGATCCCCACCTGGGAAACCTTCACGAGCAGCTATTCACCCTCAAGCAGAAGGGATCTGTGCGGGACTACATTGAGAGGTTTGAGATCTTGTCGGGACGAGTACACGGGGTCACCGATGAGTCACTAGAGGGCGCCTTCATGAAGGGCTTGAAGCCCAGTCTTCGATCCGCAATCCGACCATACAAGCCCTGGGGGGCTGTCCGAGGTCATAGAGATGGCGCAGTTGGTAGAGGATGCCCACAAAGGATATGAGAGTCAGGAGCGGGTACAGTGGTCAGGTACAGCGGGGCACCTCGTCTGGAGCCGGAGTGGTGAAGATCATTACTGGGACAGATCAGATGAGTTTTGAGAAGACTGGGGAGCAAAGCAACACACCACCAGCTGGGGGCCAATTCCGGAGGATGACCGACGCGGAGATGAGAGAGAAGAGACAGAAAGGGCTCTGTTTCAGATGCGACGAGTAGGCTCTGAAAGAAAGATCTGATTTTTATATAAAATAATAGCAAAATGAAGATAACTGGATACAAAAGTAGGTGTACCCTTCTCCCAAGACGCCGTTATGAGGACGTCTGCACTCGTCTAATCTAAGATCTACCAGGAACTCTCAGTAACAATTCGATAATCAAGCATGAAAATAAATGACGGCTAGACCCATTTTAAATAAAAAAACACCTCATTGTAGTGCATAAAGCAATCCCTCCTGATTTGTTGTGCGCAAAGTAATTTCTCCATGCCTTGTTGTGCGCAAAGTAATTCCAGATCTAACAATGATCTTTATGTATAAATTTTTTTGTTATTTGGAGATTTCTATCAAATCCATCAAGTGTTCATAAGATGGACGACTTACAAGCTGCCTGCAAATATAACAAAATTGGAATAGGTTGATCCATAAGATTTTGTGGTTTATAATCTCTAATTTTTTTAGGGTATGGATCTATCAACATGTTATTCAAGATGAACGATGCCGATCATTGATTGGTGTTACCGATTGGTCCTTCTCACATAAGAGCCTCTTCTTACCTTCTCACAATATCACTACTTTATACATGAGATAACTTTTGTAACCATAATCATCAAGTAATAAATTATATTCCTCCTCATCTATCTTAACACCCAGCCTGATTGCGAACTGAGTCCTTAACGACAAGAAAGAAAATCCAGCTATAAGAAAGTTTCAAAATGCTGTACTAGTCCAAAAACTCAAGACAGCCGTGGACTCATTCATCATGATTGACTTTGACTCTCCATTGCTCAGCAGTTGGGAAATGAGCTTGAAGAAGCTCATCAATGCAAACTCCCATGTTCATTATTCCTAACACGACCAGCAGAATAAGTCTAGTATAACTCTTTACCTCCATCTATAAATACTTAACTTATTCAGAGATTTCTCATCATCATCTTTTCTCTCCTCATTCAACTCACCTGCCTTCATTCTCGCGCAACTTTCTTCCGATATGGCATCACAGACCATTGATAGCTACCGAGAGGGTGCTGAGATATACCACGGTGATGCTGAATGCAAGAAGAAAACCATGGAGCTGCTCGAAGAGCTCTGCATGCCGAAGGGCCTATTCCCTTTGGGGGACACTGCAGAATTTGGATACAACCGTGCTGCAGGCTTCATCTGGTTGATCCAGAAAAAGAAAGGAGGATCACACTTTCAAGAAGATCAAACGCCAGGTTTCGTATGCTGCTGAGGTGACTGCATTCGTAGAGCCAGGGAAGATGAAGAAAATGACTGGTGTCAAGACTAAAGAACTCATGTTGTGGCTCTATGTTGTTGAGATGTACTTTGAAACCCCAACTTCAGAGAAGCTGACCTTCAAAACTGGAACTGGCCTGTCTGATAGCTTTGAGGCATCAGCATTTGAGTAACGGGAAATCTAATGCTTTCTCATTCTCCTTGAAAAGGAAGAACTAGCTAATACTATCATTTGTACTGCTTGTCAGCTGTTTTGTTCTTAAGTATGAAATGTCACTACACCATCTGGCAAGAGAGCTTCATTATGATGACAACATTATTCTAGCATATTTCAAGTTCCGATATTGCCTCACCACAAAAAAAGGTTGTGTATGCAATAGAAGTTTAAATATTCGCATACCATTGAGCTATTCATTCTCACCAAGATTCTTCATACAGGAAGCTTCAGTTAGAAACGTGTCGCCAATTTTACATTATGATTTCATTCTGATAAGAAGTTTCTGACCTTAAATTTCCATATAAAGCCATACAATTCCATACATGTTCGCTTATAGAAAGAATACAAAAATATGGGGTAAAATTAATGTTACTAATCATCAACATTCTAATACATACATATGTGGGACTCTATTACCTATACGGCTATACTCTATCAGGTCCCAAGCTCCAGCCTCCTCTAATGCCGCTTTGCTTCAGTTTATGTGTAAATGAAAATTTACCCTTTTTTCGTGAATGTCTTGCTATTATTATTTTGTACAGAGATGAATTTCTTATATAGACAGCTAAAACTCTTCCTCTTGCTCTCCATGAGGCAATTATGATATGAATCTTGCAGATGAGACTCTGTAAGTCATGGATCCAAAGATTTCAAGACGACAAACTATCCTCATCAAGACTCCTATGTAACGTTGGATCATACCGATGGAGAACAGGTAGAGATGCACTTGATGGCATCCTGAACGATCGTGCTGACCCCATCACTGTCCTCTCCTGAACTTTTCCCACTTCCCGGCACACACGATCTAGCACTGACAAGAAGTCCCTAACCACCATAAAAATTCTAAGAGGGTGGGCTTCCTCCTTCCCCGCATCCCCATGGAAGTACTCAGTGATCTCTTTCACTAGGCGCATTGCCGTTTTCTCCTCAGCCTTAACCCGACTGATCTCCTCTTCAGCTTCCCTAAGGAACACTCTCATCGAATCAAAGAACTTTAAACCTTGCTCGCAGGACCTCTCCAGCTGCAGTACCAATCTTATCTTCTCCAGTCCCAAATCTAGCTTTTTAACATAACTGCTTAGCACATCGGAGTCCATCCCTGCTGCCTTCTTGACATTTCCAAGCTCACTACTAAGCCCGGCCAAGACTTTCAATCCTTGCTTCCTGAACTCATCCTCCTTGGCTTTGTTGGGAGGGTCTTCAGCTGCTGTGTCAGAGATTGATCCCTCTGCCCGGATGATCTCTTGGACAACAAAGTGGAGGAGTGTTGTCTTCCCATCAGTCCCTTTCACATCGGCAAGCTTCAGGAGGGTATCAAGCTTGAAGGATGTGGCCTCCCCTCGGTTTGTGCCAACATTCATCCGGTTTCCTGTCCTAAGAACGGCTTCTAGGAGCTTGAGGAATAGTCTGCTTCTGCTGAGATCTTCACAAGCCGCCTGGAGAGAATGTGCAGAGGAACATATCATACATCTGGTGCATGGCATAATGCTGATTATTTCAATGGAAGACGGTGACAGGGAAAAGGGGTGGATGAAAGAAATAATTATTTTTTCCTTTCCTCATCAGCGACAAATTTTAATATTCAGTAAGGGCAGTAACTGAAAGAAAGTAATGGCTAATTCGGTACACTGCATAAATGTGTGATTTTGGTATATTTTTCAAGAAACGGATTTTACAGAGTTAATGGTTGTTTGAAAGGTTTACAAGATTCAAAGAAATTCATTACATGATGGAAATTGAACTTGTAACTTAGAATACTAGGAAGTTTATGATCTATATCATAAAATATTTGTTCCTGTTCGTTTGGAAACAATATCTTTTTAAGCACTTCATTTGGCAACATAACCAATTAGAGATTTCACACTTCTATATATCCTCCAAAGACAAAGGAAATCAAGTAAAACTACAGCCTGACTAATTTTTATAAGACTATTTATGGTATAGACTATACATTTTCTTCAAGTAGGAACTAAAGTTGATAGGTACTTCAGTTGGCAATAAGTTTAACAGTATATATGTAATACTATCAGTTAACTTCAAATTAAATTTTACTCTTTTAGAGGCCTCACCTAATCTAAGATTGGCTTTGAAATTCTAGAAAGTTTGAATTCAAATTAAACTTTAATTCTTGCAAGAAACTTTAGCATCATGGTTAACAAGTGAAAGAAAAGCTCAAGACCTAATAAGGAAAAAAATTCATTGGATGTCAAAGCAATGGGTCTCTCTACAGGTGTGTAAGCTGAAATGATGTACTTGAGTGTGTAATTCAATATGAGAGTAGTAGAGTTCATATTGGATATAATTTAATTTTGTATTGCTTCAATATGAGAGTGTAAGGCTTCAAATTTGGTTCATTGGTAACTGAATTACATTGAAACTGAGAGTGGAAGACTTAAATCGCTTTCAGTTCATTAGTAACTAGAAAATTATTACATGTGAATTGATGCTGGTGTACTTAATATTTGGAGAAGTAAAATTTATTACCTGTAAAAAAGCAATAAAATAAGCCGAGGGAGATTTTCCTTTTTCTTTTTCTATGACCATGTGGGCAAGAGTGGACTATGACTGTAGATCTTGCAGTAGACTTCATTCTCGTCATACAAACCAAACTGGAGATATGGTTGCAAGGAGAAAAGAGAAAGGTATGATTCTTCCCCTAATTCTGCATTTAATTTGCAAATCTTGTTTATAGTATAAGCTTCTCATGAGAATTGTTAGATTGGATGAAGAAGAAACTGATTTGTATTACTTTATTGATTTTTGTTACAATGACTATTTTCCCATATATATAACACATACAACATTAATGGGCACAAGTGCCCAAGGGACACAACACTAGGACCAATGAGTACACAAGAACCCAAGAGTCATACACAAGACCCAAAGAGACAATTCAATTTCCTAGATAATATAATTATTATCTTAACACCCCCCTTCAAACTGAAGGTGTAACGTTGAGTTTGGAGATGAATTGATATGATTTGGAATAAGATCCAGACATGGCGAAATCGGATGGCCGCAGCGTTGGAGAGGGCCGCTGGGGGCCGAGGAAGGGCCGCTGGCCACAGAGGTTGCAATGGACCAAGGCCGCAAGGGGCCGATGAGGGGTCAATGATGTGCCACAGGGGGCGAGGCCGCATGGGGCTAAGGAGGCTGTGCTACGATGATGTGCCGCTGGGGGCCGAGGAGGCTGTGCTACGATGATGTGCCGCTGGAGGCGAGGCCGTTGTGGGCCGAGGAGGCTGTGCTCCGATGATGTGCCGCTGGGAGCCGAGGAGATGCCTTAACGAAGGTGATGGGATTGAGCCGAGACCGTCCAATTAGACCTCTACATACTTAAATTATCTAAATCAAGGAAAATTTTGGAGCAGGTGATAGGAGATCTGTGCTTAAAGAAGGATCCTTCGTTCCGTTCTTTGGTTGTCTGTTTTTTTGGATGTCGGAAGCTCTGCGGGTCCGTTGGATGAATGTGGCCGAATCTGAGGTGATGTCAGAGCTCGTGCCGGTCGGAAACAAGGTGAGATCGCTAATGAGTGCGAGGAAGCCAGCGATTTCAAAGAATTTGGGGCAGCCGGAGGCAATGGATGAGGAGGAGAAGAAAGGCACGAACTTGGGAGAAGATTTGAGGAGTGTGAATGGGAGTTATTATGACGCTTCAGTTTTGAGGAGGCATGAGTGGCTGCTGAATTTGAATTTGTTGCTGGATGCTTCGTGTTCTTCGGATTCAACGCCTCCTATCAAAATCTCGGTAGTCGGATATGGTGGCTCTGGCTCGAGTACACATCCCACATGTGCCTCACGAATTTCTCCTTCTCCTCAACCTCTAGGACGTCGAGATTGTAGGGGTGGACGTTGGGGTCGAAGTCATCAGAGAGGGAGGTAAGGTTACCGGCTCATATATTTGGGTGACAGATCCGGTAAGCATGGACCAGAAGGCCAGGAGGAGGATGCTGGTGAGCGCCCAAAACTTGTACAGCCCCTTCCCAAAAAGGGATGGCGTGGCCGAGGAGGCTGATGCGACTGGAGGAGCGGCTTATGTCAGTAGCAGATCCCCCTCCTTCATCTGTTGTTGCTGCTGCTCTCCTTTTTTCTCTCGTGTAGAGTGGAGGACGATGAAGCAATTTAGGGATTTTTCAAGGTGATCTGAGAATGACTGTTGTATTGATGGAGTCATCCCCTCTCCCCTCTTGGGGAAGAGGGAGAGTTTGAACAATAGAAGTGTTAGGCTCAGAAGAGCATTGGCTCTGATACCATGTTAGATTGGATGAAGAAGAAACTGATTTGTATTACTTTATTGATTCTTGTTACAATGACTACCTTCCTATATATATAGCACATACAACATTATTGGGCACAAAAACCCAAGAGACAACACTAGGACCAATGAGTACACAAGAACCCAAAAGTCATACACAAGACCCAAAAAGACTATTCAATTTCCTAGATAATATAATTATTATCTTAACAAGAATGACCTCAACCAGACGATCAACCAAATGACATGATCTTGAACTAGATTATTGGGCCTTTAACTGATGGTGGATCTGTTCCTGAACAAAATCATTCAGAGGCTATGTGGTTGTCCAACTATTACAAGGCAGAATTACCGTTATTCAAAGGCAACACGACTAAATTGATCAAATTCTACCAATAGAGAAGAATGACTTGTCTAAGTTAAGACACGGCATGGAGATGTTGGGAATTTGGTACCATTTGTTGGGTGATTCCAATCGCATTGCAGAATTTCAAGATCGTTGTGCCAACGAACAAAGCAAACGACAAATCTTTACAAAACCCGCAACACACGTAATAATATAAAAACGACACAAAACAAAATAAAACGTGTACCTGACACTAAAGCTTTATACT
>JAULAV010004178.1:0-14117 GCA_030789695.1 Scilla litardierei | reverse complement strand
ACAAGATGTTTACATAGATAAATTGACTCGAGGGCATACATTTCTCAACACCGACAAGGGGGCAGTGCTTCTGGACGACCCCCCTCCCCCCGGGTTCGGCGAAGGCAACTAGCCCCCTATGTGAATTGATGAGTTTCTATTTCTATCCAGAGAGAAATTTCTGTGTTTCACCAACCCCATTCAAAAGCCCAGAGACCAAAATCCCCAGATATTCATCAGAAATCTCTCTCCATCTCTCTTATTGATCTCAAAACTCATTAATTCACATGGGGGCAGAGGAACCGGAGATCGAATCCGATTCAACGTCGGAGGGAAGATCTTCGAGACGACATCGACGACTTGGGAGCGACGCTGCAAGGGGCGGCGCGATGAAAAGCCCACCCACACACCCCACCCTACCCACACACCCCCTCCGAACAGGGGGGGGGGGGGGGGGGGGGGGGGCGGCCCGGGGATGAGCCCCCCGACAGGTGGGGGGCGGCGCCGGCGAGTAGCCACCCGGAAACAGGGGGGATGACAGAGGAATGAGCCCCCTGACAGGGGGCCAGCTGATCGGCGCAGGCAAGGAGCCCCACCTTCAGGGGGGACAGAAGAAATTAAAGAAGGGATAAAAGGTTCTGGTAGAATACAAAATTGCAAGAGATCATGTGCATTGTGTTATTGCTATAGATAGAAGGCAATTCTGCTTTTGTTACGGTCAATTTGTGATTTTTAGAAAGCGCTACTCATGAAATCATTTACTTGCTGGGAAGCATAGACTTGTTTAAGATTTTTTCTCACCTCAATTAACGAGGTGTATGTACTTGATTTTTATCAAAAATGGATAATATTTTGCATAATCTATATCTACGTGACAAGGAATATACCTCTAGATCAATGATCTAGGGAATAACCAATAAAATCCGTAGATAGAAAAATAAAATCCCCGCTCCCGCAACGTCGTGCAGGTAATCAATCGATCATCATCGTAACTTTGCCGCAACAAACAAGATTGCTTCGCAGGAGGTAAATCTATGTGGGGAAAATGAAAAAATTTTGTGGCTCAAAATTTTTTCTTCTCTAGATCATAACCGTGCTGATAATATGTTTGGAGAGCGCAACCATGGCAATCACCCATGGTCTCATTTTATTGAATTCATAAGAATACAGGGGAAACCATAAGTCTCTAGTAGCTCAAAAGTTCACCCCATTACATGTTAGTGGGGTGTTATGGTGGATAAATGAGGGAGTGAAGACCATAAGTCTCACTCACTTATAACAATTACTTTTTTTTAATGAAGATATCATTTGCATAGCTTTTTTGACGATAATCATAAGCACCTAACCAAAAAGAAACTTATTAAATCGATGACTATTATTGCTATATTGTTGTAAACCATGGCGGCTACGGAACCCCGTAGCCCTGTATTTATAGTAATAGGGTTACATAATGGGTGGATACCCACTAACGGGTTGGGCCTCCAAAGCCCGTTTATAACACTTCCCCTTATCCATCCATTGTTGTAAGCCGTGATGAACGCTTCAGGGTTCATGGAGCTTATCTGATCATGGGTATATGGATACTTCTGGATCCCAAGTTTAAGAGTACTTGCCTCGTTAAAACCTTTGCCAAGGAAAACCCAGTGGGAAAAACCAATGGCTAAGGGAAAAGAGTACAAGTCTCTGTAACTTCCCCTGATCGATGGATATCACTAGAGGTGGATACTTCTGGATCCTAAGTTAGGGATAACTGCCTCGTTAAAACCTTTAGCTATGGAAAACCCAGTGGGAAAAACCAATAGCCAAGGAAAAAGAGTACAGTTTCCGTAACTTCCCCTGATTAGTGGAAGTATTTAGGGGGTGGATACTTCTGGATCCAGAGTCAATGAGTTTGCCTCGTTAAAACCTTTAGCTATGGAAAACCCAGTGGGAAAAACCAATAGCCAAGGGAAAAGAGTGCAACACTACATTTGACTCCCCCTGATCTGTACAAGCTGCAGGCTTGCAGATCTCCTAGGCATCTATACATCAATCTCTTACAGTGTTCCGATACAAAGTACAAGGCATCGCTCACCTATACAAGACATCGCTCATCTATACAAGTATCGCTCATCTATAGCAGTTACTGGATCTGAGGGATCTCTTCTGAGGAGGAGTGGTCTTCAGACTCGGTAGGTTGCATCGCGTCTCTGACCAGTCTTCACTGTGTCTGCGAGGTACTGCAGGACCTGGCTGTGCGTACTTATGATTTGCTTCTTGGATTGATGAGCCTCTCGGGATGGTGGGATTGATGTTGCCTTGGAAGTATGCTTTGCTGGTCTCCAGGAGTTGGTCGCTTCTTGGTTGCAGTCATCGCGATGATCTGTGACCTGTATCTGCAAATACATTTAACATGTTGTATGATCCTTGACCCTTGGAGGTAGCGCAGAAGCTACATATCTCTGGTCCAGTGGTGCGCTGCAGGCGCTGCACTGTATCTGGTTAAAGTGTTTGCTGCCAGATAAAGGAGTGTACAAAAGACATTTGAGTAAGGCACTTCAGGACCTAGGATATCCTTCCCCTCTTCCAGCGAACGGAATGGGTCTTAATGTGCATCCATACAACCAGTAGGTGTATTGGTGGATTGCAATTTTCCATGTTTCTTCATCGACTGGATGATAATTTCATCTTCTGGATGGTAATTCATCTGCTGGATGATTATTCATCTTCTGGATGATTATTCATCTTCGGGATGATGGTTTCATCTTCGGGATGATAATTCATCTTCAGGATGAAGGTTTCATCTTCAGGATGATAATTCATCTTCAGGATGATTATTCATCTTCAGGATGAAGGTTTCATCTCCAGGATGATGGTTTCATCTTCAGGATGATAATTCATCTTCAGGATGAAGGTTTCATCTCCAGGATGATGGTTTCATCTTCAGGATGATAATTCATCTTCAGGATGAAGGTTTCATCTTCAGGATGATTGTTCATAAGGGTATGTTGTCACATCATCCATAGCAACATAGCCTAAAATTATCTTTGCCAATCGTATGGTTTTCGCAACTATGACCAGGGAGCCTGATGCATCAGTTTAATTAATTTTTGTAAGTGAGTTAAACTCTTCTTACATGGTTACTTCCTGGTTTCTGCGAAATAAACCTCTAAGGCTATAGCGTTTTGCTTATAGCATACGATTTTATTTATTTATACAATACTCGGTAGCCCACAGGTTTGATATCTTTTGATATCAGGACTTCAGGTCCAAACACTTCACATTTCATAAGTGAGTCCAGCTCAACTTATTATTGCCTCGTTCCACATAATTTGGCCAAATTTCTGCGTTTGCTTCAGGAAACGGAGATTGTGAACGATATCAATGGCAAAATGAAATGTGAGTAATTGTCGACAAGTGTGTTTTATCCAAATACCTCTCCGTGTACGTACATTATTCTATTTATTCCAGATTTATCTCTTCTGGAGGTTCTGGAAAGGGAGAGGATATGGAGATGAGCTCACTTTCCTGTGGTGGTATTGTTTTAGGGTCTCGTGGTATGTCCTCTCATCCATTGAGGATATCCACTTCTGCTACTGGTAGATTGCATCCATAAAGTTGGTATGTCAATCCTAGCTGGATTTTTAGTAGCAGGGATGTGTGAATTTGACAATATGTATATTGTCAGTAGCTATGTCTGATAACTGTTTAACAGTTTCATAAGTGTGGATCTTCAGGGTCTCATCACTATTCATGATAATCAGATCATAGGTATTAATGTTTTAAATGGTCCATAGTGGTGATATGGGGATGTAAACTCATCATGACTCCATCGATAAGATGTGCACTAAACGCTTCCCCCGTTAGGGGTTCTCGGAAACTGTTTATATGAGGTGATCAGGCTTATATAAATAGTTTCTAAGGGGGCGTTCTGATGGTTTGCATGCTCCCACGTGGTCACCTTACAACTGGATTTCTAGTGGATAAGTAATCCGTTTAAATCATTTTAATGATTTACATATAACCCATTTCTGGGTGTGAACACAAAGCTTCAGGGTGTTCAATTTTCTTCCAGTTGTTATATTGATTTCCCAGTGTTATCCCAAAAATCCGCAATAAGTTCGACTTCAGTGAAGTTGAGCATAGAACTAGGGATATGAACCCGTCAAGGCTCCATCTATAAGATGTGCTCTAATGCCTCCCCCGTTTGGGGATCTCGGAACATATTCATCTAGGAGGGTTAGTCCCGATGAATAAGTTCCACTGCGGCATTTTTGAGGGTGGTATGAGGGTAAATAAAAGCCCAACCAATATCCTAGTAATGTAATATGTCCGTTGTGATTAATAATAATCTGGACTGCGGTTGGATAACAAGGTTTTGATTATGACCATTTTAAGAGGATATATAGATGAGTACTCTAAGGTACATCATCAGCCATATATATGGAGTGTAGGGAGTCAATGGCATCCTCTATTTAGGAGTATTCAGGATGACAAGTCATTTACAGTAAAATAAAATGCGTAAAAAGCACATATATACTGCAAGAGAATACTACTAATAATTTATGTTAGAGCAACAAGTTTCATAGTATGATGTGGGTTGTATAAAACATACGTCCACAATTGTGCTCATTTTAGACTCATATTATGACAACAGATCAAATTTATTTTCAAAATTTATTTATCCTCGGGAAGTAGCGAATTATACATACTGTCAATTTGACTTTCGTCGTTTAGACTAGATATGTATATATTTTTATATGGCATACTTTAATGCCCATTAATTTTGCAAAAAGCATTATGGGTCTTTTCAGAACTTCTGGTCTGATATTGGGTTGCCATTGCATACTCCATATTGAGATACATCATATCTTCCCTTTCTCATTTTTATTCAAGACTTCCCCTGTTTTCAGTCGTCCCTATTGTCGTTTATAAGGAAGAATGTTTATTGGTCTTACAAAGTAGACTTATACAAGGGAAATGAGTTAGTTTCTATATTTCCACTTTTCTAGTTTATGATAGACTTATAAAGGTCTATTTGAAAACTCAAGTATGGTTTTCAGGCCATTTTTATTGAGTCATTCAAGTATTGTGTGGATATAGGATCATACTCTAGGGGAAACAATTACGTGGGTACGAATTTTATAATTTCTCACTTATCTATTAAGCCACGACTTCGGGCGTACGCTTAAAAAATAAGGTTAGATTCAAGAATCATACCTTGTAAAGTGAGATTACTCAAAGGAGTTTGGCGGTGTTATGACAACTGCTGGTGTCAATATCGGTTTATACAGACCGTGGATCTGAGAGATCTATTCACCGCGAAATGCGTATTTCTAAAAGAAATCGCGTAAATGTTTTTCGTATAAGCCATCGTACTTGTTAATATTTATTAGTGTGAAAGGGTGTTGACTTTTGATTTGATTTTGAACTTCAGGTTCATTTTGGTTTTGAACTCCAGGTTCATTTTGTCAACTAGGATATGGTGTTAAAATTTATTGAAATCAATATTGGTTTGTTGTCATGAAATATTGTCATGTCATGAGCATATCATACAAATAATATAAATCCAGTAAAATAAAAGGTTGTGCTCAATTAACCAGAATGGAAACAATTATGATGTATACATATGCTATTTATATTCTGCAGGTATATAAATAATTTTATCTCAGACATATATTTATGCTACAGGCATTAAAAATACATCAAAAAAGATTTTAGCATGCTAAATAAAATGTTTATTACAGAACATTAAATATGCGACGGGCATATAATTTTCTACGCATGCATTTATAGTGTTTAAGTGGAAATTCATGCTAGAGGCAACGAAAATATACATCACATCGTAGAAAAATGCGGCAGGCATTTAATATCATAGCAGACTATCAACACAGACAATTAATCATCACAGGCATTTTTATAATGGAAATGAAAATTTTTCGTTTAATAATTATTGGACCACTAGGCAACGTCATACACCGTTAGGTTAGTTGACTAACGGCAGAGCGGTCGCAGGATCTTCCTAATTATTAAACGTAAATAATCAGATAATCCGAATAAAATGCGATGAATAAAAATTGTGTAATTTAACAGATTTTGACGAAAAAGAAATCGTAATTAAATCTGAAAAAGATTTGAAAATCGAAAAAAATTTCGGGGTCAAACCCTAGTTAGGGTTTTTGGTCGCGCGGATTGCCGCTTCAGGCGGCTAGGGTTTCCGGGCATGAGCGCGCACCGGGGGGGGGCCGATACGAGCGGCTGCCGGGGGGGGGCGCCGCTGCGGGGGCGGCGGGGCCCGCCGCTGCGGGCGGCGGGGTTGGGGCCCGCCGCTTCGGGCGGCGGGGTTGGGGCCCGCCGCTTCGGGTGGCGGGGCCCGCCGCTGCCGGCGGCGGGATCAGTCCGCCGCTGGCGCGGCGGGGGACGGCCCGCCGCTGCCCGGCGGCGGGGGTCACCCGCCGCTGCCGGCGGCGGGGACGTCCCGCCGCTGGAGCGGCGGGATCTGCCCGCCGTGGCCAGCGGCGGGGACTGCCCGCCGCTGCCGGCGGCGGGGACTGCCCGCCGCCGGAGCGGCGGGATCTGCCCGCCGCGGCCGGCGGCGGGGTCGCCCGCCGCTGCCGGCGGCGGGGACGACCCGCCGCTGGAGCGGCGGGATCTGCCCGCCGTGGCCAGCGGCGGGGTCACCCGCCGCTGGAGCGGCGGGATCTGCCCGCCGTGGCCAGCGGCGGGGTCGCCCGCCGCTGCCGGCGGCGGGGACGACCCGCCGCTGGAGCGGCGGGATCTGCCCGCCGCGGCCAGCGGCGGGGACTGCCCGCCGCTGCCGGCGGCGGGGACGACCCGCCGCTGGAGCGGCGGGATCTGCCCGCCGCGGCCAGCGGCGGGGACTGCCCGCCGCTGCCGGCGGCGGGATCTGCCCGCCGTGGCCAGCGGCGGGGGTCGCCCGCCGCTGCCGGCGGCGGGGACGACCCGCCGCTGGAGCGGCGGGATCTTCCCGCCGTGGCCAGCGGCGGGGTCGCCCGCCGCTGCCGGCGGCGGGGACGACCCGCCGCTGGAGCGGCGGGGACTGCCCGCCGTGGCCAGCGGCGGGATCTGCCCGCCGTGGCCAGCGGCGGGGTCGCCCGCCGCTGCCGGCGGCGGGGACGACCCGCCGCTGGAGCGGCGGGATCTTCCCGCCGCGGCCAGCGGCGGGGTCGCCCGCCGCTGCCGGCGGCGGGGGACGACCCGCCGCTGGAGCGGCGGGATCTGCCCGCCGCTTCCGGCGGCGGGGTAGCCCGCCGCTTCCGGCGGCGGGGTCGCTCGCCGCAGCGAGCGGCGGCGATAGCCGCTCGCCGCTTCGAGCGGCGGCGGCGGTGGCGCGGGATCTAGGGGGGTTCGCGTTCCGGCGAGAAAATCCCCTAGGGTTTCATGGTTTTTGGGGATAAAAATCTAATTTTTAGTGGAAAAAATCTATTTTTAATCTCCAACAAAACGTTTTTATTGTAAAAATTTGATTTTTCATCAATAAAAACCTTGATTTTTATTAAACAATCGATCCAAGAATTTTGGATCTAGACATATGCGCATATGAAATTTTAGATCTAGGGTTTTAGGGTTACCTCTAGATCCTACCCGCCGGATCTAGCGACGTTCGGTGAAGGAAGCCCGTTCGCGTCGCGTCCGTCCGTCGCGTCCGTCCGTCGCGTCCGTCCGTCGGCAGGGGTTCGGCTTAGCTTTGAGCGTGCTGATAACGTGTTGTAAACCATGGCGGCTACGGAACCCCGTAGCCCTGTATTTATAGTAATAGGGTTACATAATGGGTGGATACCCACTAACGGGTTGGGCCTCCAAAGCCCGTTTATAACATATATGTATATGTTTACTTTTTAATTTTTTATTGTATATGCTATTGTTAATAATTGAATTAGAATTCAAACAAGTAAACGGCCATCCCGAAAGCCCGAGAGTTGGCTCAAGAGCCCGCAGTGTAAGATTAGGGCTGCCATTTAAAATTTAGACCAGAAGTAACTGGGCCGTGGTTGGGCCTGGTCCCAACACGGTGCGACCCCACCCCCAAAAAAATAAAAACATAAAACATAAAACGCACCAATGGGCCTAAACTAGTGTGGACCGAGTGACAAGTTGGCGGGCGGATGGCTGGATAGAAAATGTCGAAGCTACCCTCAATTTCAAGCTCGCGCCTCTGCACATTTCGGTCATTTCCATTCTCAAGCGTTTTAAATCACTGTCAGCGTTATATGCTTTACTCTCTCTGCCTATCTCTCAGTCTCTCTCATTCAAAGAAGCACCATGGCTCTCTCCACTGTAAGAACTGCTCTTTTCTCTAAAGATTCCAGTAATTTGATTTTTTAAAACAGCAGGGTTTAGCATCAACATTACCTAATTTTTTCCCCCTAATTTTTGAATCTGTAGGCGACCACAAGCGTCGGATTCACGAGGCTCTCCAAGGGTTTATCTCTTGTTCTCGTTTTGGGATATGTCGTAACCCTATACTTTCCCTGGACTTTGAACTATCTCGCGCTAGTTCCTGCTAAGTAAGACGAAAGACTGAATGAAAATTTATGAAATTTGGATTCTTTTTCTGATGTATTTTGTGTTTGATTTTTTTAAAACGACAGGACCGTGCCTTTTGTTTGGAACATTTTTACTGCGGGTTACATAGAACAATCTATATTTGGGGTAAAACGTTTCTATCACAATTCTGTAGCGAAACCATTTAGGATTCTTTCCATAATTTGTAATTTTGAAGCTTTCCCCTCTTGATTTTGCAGTTGATTCTGAGCGTGGTTGGCCTTCTTGTTAGTGCGAAATTACTGGAGCCACTGTGGACTGCTAGGGAGTTCTTGAAGTTTATAGTGTTTGTAAACACACTGACTTTGTTTGGTGTTTACGCGAGTTCTGTTGCTCTTTTCTACGTAACCAAGAAATATAGATATCTGTGAGTAATTCCAAACTTATTTGATCAAATCATTACGCTCTATGTTGTGTTTCAGAAGCAAATAATTGTTCGGTTTTCTACACACTTTCAAAGTTTCACTGCTATCTTAAATACCCTGGTTGCATATGAATATTTACGGTGCCAATTCTTCTAGATGAGGGTGATCATCAAGCTTCCTTAAGTTCTTTCATTTGCTTGTCCAAGCTATATCACGTTTTGAGTAATGTATTTGCCGCCAAGTTATAATCAACTTATCCTAGAGCAAAGATCTGCAATTTTTTGTTTTGAGGAATGTGCCCGGATGAATTTAGCATTTGTGGAGAAAAATTTGCCAAGAGCTACAGAATATTTTCACTATTGATATCTTTGTAATTCACTAATCAGATCATATAATCATGTAATTAAGAAAGCACCATTGTATGGGAAAAACTACATGACCACTGACTTGATAAACATTTCACACCACAACCTTACCAATGGTAGAGATGAATGGTTGTATTAAATTCTGTTCTGTCTATTAATTGTTTTATGGCATGTCTAACTACAGAGTCAACATCAACTATTTCCTAATCATACATCAAGATAGCTTTTCCAAACAACACTCTATTAGAATTAACTGAGACGGGATTCACTACATTGTTTGACATCTTTTTCCACCCATAATTCCCAAATTCCCACATAACATCAATGCACAACTATTTATTGTTCTTTATCTTATGTTTGTATGTGACTCTAAATAAATATCATCTACATCTATTAGATCAAACAAATGCATAGATGTGTAAAAATTGCTCATCTAATTGCTTTTACCTCCACCAATTTTTAAAATTTCAGTTAAAGCGGTATAATCATCTTCAACAAAGGTCCTCATTCATTCATTTGTGCTTGCAGATATATGCCAGTTTCTGGATTTCATGGGGTTTTGTCCGGGTTTCTTGTCGGAGTTAAACTTGCCATGCCTGATCATGAGATTAAAGTGCTGGGAAGATTACATATCCGAGCAGAGGTCTGTATAGCAATTAGATTCTTCATACATTTGTTTGGGTGACTTTGATAAGCTGCAAGTTCAAATCAGTGGTCTATCTTTAATACGGTCATCTTTAATCACTTGTTTAACGGTTTGATTCTTTTAGTGGCTACCGTCTATTCTTGTGGTGATATCCATTGCTTTGAGTATTATCACGTTAGAGGCCACACGATATTTGCCTTTTGTGTTGTTTGGAACTTACGGAAGCTGGCTCTACCTGCGTTATCTTCAAAGGAAGCCTGAACCTAATATTACTGGAAACCTCGGTGATGAATTTGCTTTCTCAACCTTCTTTCCACATGCCATGCGGTAACTTCCTATCGTCTTTGAAATTTCCTTTTTTTTCCTCTTCCCGCTTTAATAACTCCTTGTGCGAATACAAAAAAATTGTCCTTTGCTACAGTGCTTCTGTAATTTATTTGACAGGAGATGTTTGTTCTCTGAACTGCAGACCATCAGTTGATTTAGTTGCTTCAACTATCCACAAACTGCTATGCAAAAGCAGATATCCTAAAAGAGATGTTCATAGTTCAGAGGACCTCTCTGGACCCGATTCTGATACTGCAGAGGCATCTAGGTGGAGGTAAGCTCTGATAACTCACAAATCTCCATTTTACGATAAGCTTTTTATTCCTGGGAATGCTAGAATTGAAACCAATGTCGGTTATGTCAATAGTCCCATGTACTGGATGTTTGAATGCTTTACAATGTTCATTCGGGACAAATCAAGTGATAAGCATATATGATGGATAAGCTAAATTATGGTTTTACACGGATGTTGGGATGTAGAAATTTCTAGTAAATTGGTTGAGCTTTAATCCGGAACCTAATGTTTGGTATCATATGGTTTTATTATTATTTTTCCTGATATCTTATGCTTCATACATTGTAGCAAATGGTTACGAAGGCTCAGTCTATGAACTTCTTTATCAATTGTGGCCAAATGTAGATGCTAAAATGTTGTGTGAGGCAAAAGCACCAGTAATATATATCTTGAATAAAAATTATAATATGCCAATATCCTGTTTTCATGTTTTTATGGGAAGTGACGTCATCTTTTGGTTTTCATTTACTATTGTTAGGCTAGAAACATATATTGGTTAGAGTATCTTTAGACGTGATTGTAACAATCAACACACACACACACACACACACACACACACACACACAAATAGCAAGAGACCGAATGAAGTTTCAGATGCATAGGTAAACCTACAAAGGATATAATATGTAGTTCTGTGTTTATGTGAATGCCATATAGGGTTTTTGTTTCGGGCGTTTGTAGTGGGGATTGGTAAGTATTAATCTTTTGAGAATGGAAGATTTTCAATCAATTCACCATCTCAAGTAGGAGTTCTTCAAATTTTATGAAGCTGCTGGCCTTGTGACTTGTGAGATCAACCTCCTAAATAGGAGACAGCAACGGGGAATTCTATGCTTTAAAAGTTGATGTATATGTTTCTATATCGATGTAGATGCTTATTATATCCTTAAGAATCTGATGTCTGGAACGTTTTGGTTTCAGGGAAAGGGGATTAAAAACTCTAGATGGTAGGCTGGGAGAGGCCGGGGGGCATGATGCAGACAAGGATCATTCTGACATTGTTTGAACACCGTGCATTCTGTGCATGTAAACGATAGTTACCTTCATCTTCAAAATCTCTTGACGCTTCCCTCGTGTATCAAACCGGATTGAAGGGCTTCTTTTAGCTCAGATCAACAGACATGCACAGTATGCACATTGCTAGCAAGGCACCGTCACGATGAAAAGGATTAGGGTTGTTATATCCATCACTGCCACAATTCCCAGTGATTTGAGAATAAGAACAAATGTTTTGTCAAATTCTCTGACCTCTCTATGTTAAAAATGGGGGAACCGAGTCAAGTTACTTATGCCACACATGATGGAAGAGGAAAGTTGTGTTGATTTAAAGAAAGAGAAAGTTACCGATTTGATAACTTTTCGTTTTCGGACCGACCTTGTATTTTGGAGATCTAATGACCATTGACCTACATACTACATACGCTGCAGTTGCACGTATAAATTTTTCAAACCTTTCGATCGGACAATTAAACACGCTATCGCGTTTCAATGCAAAAGGAAACTCAAATTTTACTCGTAATTTCAATATCTATTCCACTCTAATTGAAAAATAAAGTACATGACCTTTATATGGGCGCAGAACTTGACTTTCAAAACTTAACTCTGTCATCCAATAAGACGTTAATAAGACATTAAAAATTTTACAGCGAGGAAACCATTCATGCCAATGTACACCTATGCCACAAATTAGTCTCAGCATCAAAGGAGGATCAGCTTGATCTTCTTTGAGAGGCATCATCTTGCTGCTGAAATTCATCATCCTCCTTTGCTCCTCCTCTCCCTTCCACGACTTCCTTGATCCCTTCCTGGTAACCTCGTATAAAGGCTCTAAGTGCATCTCTATACGCAGAGGCTCGCGTCATATAAACACGCTGCAGAGCGGGCCTTAGGGTCTCCATCCCCCCTCTTGCAGCCACCGCAAGATCCTCCACAACCGACGGCTCCTTTTCACCATTGTCCGCACCTTCTCCTTGAGGTTTCGCTCCGCCTTCTGCGTCCTTTTTATAGTCATTTGGTCTGAGGTCCGGACCAATATCCCGCACCCAGCTGGCCGCATAAAGCCGCGATGCTTCCTTCAACACCAACCACCATTCGTACCAGGTGAGCTTCCTTGGTGTCTTCCTTCGTCTCTTGATATGCGGGGGGTCGGGCAGAGAAGAAGGGAAAGCAATCTCCTTGAGATCGTAACGAAGGTAGTCATATAACTTCCTACATACCGTCTTCAGCTTCATCACGTTCTGCTGATTCTCTCAACTAACTTCAACCACGAAGTACCAGATGCATCTATATCAGCTTAAATACGACGATTAGCCCATACGGAAATTTCCCTGCACATATATAATAATGGTACATAAACAATGGACTAGAGAAAAATATAGAAACTATCAAACGAAATCATCAAATGTAAGCATCATGAAACATTCTTACTGCATTTTTGGCAGGTTGTGGCCCTCAAATTCTAGTAAAACCCCAAAGTTTTGGGCAGATGGGCCAGAATGCAATTACTTTTCTAAACTGCATAATTAAAATTCTCGCTGGAAAAAAGGGAGGACCGCATGAACTTTAACATTCATATTCTACCAGGCAATTCAACAAACACCTTCAGTGCACTCACTCTCCATTCCCTATAGCTGCAATCAACAAGATCTCTCGGCCCAAACATTCGGAGTGTTTTTTTAAAAAAAAATTCTCTCAGGCAATTCAACAAAGACCTTAAGAGCTAGAAAATTCTAACAATGTATTTAGCCCATTATACAGCTCTAATAAAAAATTAAAAAAAAATAGTTGCAGAAAACAGGCCCAAGAGTAGGACTAGAGCATTTATAAACGAATAAAAGGGAAAAAGAAAAAGTTTAAGGAAATTGTTTGGCTACCTCGTGAGGCTCTAAACACTGAAGCTGAAAGAAAACCAAAAGAAAGAAGAGGATCTGTTGACGATCGATCGTAGTCCGGAGTCTAACGCGATATCCATTCTGATATGCGATCTCCACTATAATCGCCCCCTGTTCTCGTATTTCTGCTGATTATAATCTAAGTTTATTTTTGCAGGAAAATTATACCAACTTAGTGCCAGCGTAACTGGCTATCCGTGTTGCTTCGAGTAATTGCTTGACCCATTTTAAAAGCAAATAATTGCTTGTTGATAATCACTTTGAGATATCATTTTTTTCTTCAAAACGCATAAATTAAAAGCTGTCTTCGAAGACACCTGATCTTTGTGGTTTCTAGACTATAAACTTGAGGTGTATAGATGTGATATTTTGTCAAAATTAACAACAACAAAAAGAATTGGAAAAAAGCGAAAGAGATCTGGCCTATGATAGGATTTTGGAACAGTAAAGTGAAGCCCGATTAGGAACAGTAAAGTAAATGAGGCTCTGATGTGTTCGGATGGGCTCTGGCCCAAGATAAAAAAAAGGATTGATACACATGGTTGAGGCCCGCACAGGACATATATAAGGGGTTGCGATGCACATCAAAAAGCTTCCAATTTATTTAGGACGAAGCGAAGTCAGCCCATCAGAAAAGGCACTGGCCTAAAGAGGCATAATGACAAAGGAGAGTAGCAATGCCCAAAGAGGCATAAGCACTGAGAC
>JAULAV010004177.1:0-56915 GCA_030789695.1 Scilla litardierei | reverse complement strand
TGAGCTTGAAAGAAATAATCTGAAAATGTGATATTCTGACAGACGATAAAGACAAATGTAATTGGAACACTAAATATGCTGGGGCTTGCAAAGAGGGTTGGTGCAAGGTATGCTCTTTTTATTATTTTAATTGGTTCTGTTTCTTGTTTTGGCATTACAATGGTGTTTAATTTCCCCCGTACACATTTTTCTGTTCCAGGATTTTACTTACTTCAACTTCAGAGGTGTATGGTGATCCTCTTCAGCATCCCCAAACAGAAGAATACTGGGGAAACGTTAACCCAATTGGTATTCCAAATTCTTCTTTGTCAATACTTATACTCTCTTATGGCAACTGTTGTTGTCTGCTATTTCCTGGTGGCAGTGTATGTTCCTATATAGCTTTGTCGTTACTTAAGCCCAAACGGTTAGCTGCCGACGGGTGATGGAAATAGGATCTATTGTTAATGACAAAGAAATGACCCTGAAAATGAGCTTGGAGAGCTGATAAAACACCTTACTTGATACAAGAGCATTGGAGGTTTATGCTTGAAAGGGAAAAATGAAAAAAATAACAAGTAGCAAATAGGTTATGTTTTCTATGTCTTATCACGTTGTGTTATATGCTTTCATGTACTTCTCTAGTTAAATATCTGAATGTTGTAAATTTGTGATGTAGACCTGGCCGAATTGGTTTCTTGCTGGAAGTACCCCCCCCCCCCCCCCCCCCAAAAAAAAAAAAAAAAAAAAAAAAAAAAAAAAAAATTCGCATTGATGCCGAGTGGGACCAAATAACTCTAATGGGGTAGTCGCTAAACATATCTCATAGTTCCAGCAACAACAAAAGCTGGAGAAAAAACAGTAGTGATACGACGAGAAAGTACATTTTCCATATTTATAGGTTAGGCCTCGTTTGTCATCTTGGATTGGGTGGAGTTAGGCCCCAAGCCTATGTAACAACAGCCAAACGAACCACAAATTTGAGCTCGAGTTTGATTTTGGGTTGCCTCAAAACATTGCAGACCACTCTCACAATCACCGACTGTAGCAACGCTCTAACCCTAACTTTGGCCTGGAGATGCAAGTGTTGCCTAGAAACTCAATCCCCTCCCGCCAACTCCTCTCCTGTACATACCCCAAAAGCCTTGCTAAACCTTAATGCCTGCATCGGTTGCCAAACGCGCCCTTAGGGTGTTACTCTCATTTGCCATGTTATAACACTTTTAAGAAATGAAAGTCTGCATAGGCTTATTATATGGTTATTTACGGTACTTCAGGATTCTGAATTGCTGGCATACACTGTGTTGTACTCAACTAGTTAACAAGACAAGTCATGGTCATTTTTGTTATAGGAGTCAGGAGTTGCTATGATGAAGGGAAGCGTGTGGCGGAGACGTTGATGTTTGATTATCACAGGCAGCATGGCATAGGTGAGAGAAATCGTGCTCTTTAAACTGCAAATTAGTTTTTCCTAATTTCCTTCACTTGGTGTTATTCCCGTGCTAGCTAAAATTTCCTAAAAGTGAGGCTTCTGATGCGTGTTCGCGAAATTTCTTTTATTCTAATCAACTTCTTGTACAGAAATCCGAATCGCCAGAATTTTCAACACCTACGGCCCAAGAATGAACATTGACGATGGTCGTGTTGTGAGTAACTTCATAGCCCAGGCAATCCGGTATTTCTTCGTTTTTTGGTCATACATTATTTCATTTAGGATGCCCATAATTGAGTTTGCTGTTTATGATTATTGTTTTTCCTCTGGCATCTGCAGAGGTGAACCATTAACCGTCCAGGCTCCAGGGACACAAACTCGAAGTTTCTGTTATGTTTCTGACATGGTAATTCGTTTTTCCCTCTTATTTGGAATCAAAATTCGAAATCTTGCATCATTTTGCGAACCAACGTTTTTCCTGCGAAGGTTGATGGTCTTGTTCGATTGATGGAGGGAGAGAACACCGGTCCTATTAACATCGGGAATCCAGGTAAATTTTCGAATTACTTAATGACACCTAACTAGCTGCTATCCCTTGCTCCCGTCTGCGATCTGAGTCTCTCATTTCCCAGCTATAACCAGTGCTGCTTATCATGTAGGTGAATTTACGATGATGGAACTTGCTGAAAACGTCAAGGAGGTGAGTTTGGGTTCCGTACTTTATTCATCTGCTAATCAGTGTAACATGTGTTAACACTCGGAATCCAAAAAAAAACAATGCAGTTGATCAATCCAGATGTGCCTGTGACGATAGTAGAGAACACGCCTGATGACCCGCGACAAAGGAAGCCGGACATCACAAAGGCAAAGGAGTTGCTAGGGTGGGAGCCGACCGTCACGTTGAGGGAGGGCCTGCCGCGGATGGAGGACGACTTCAGGCAGCGGTTGGGAGTGCCCAGGAAACAAAGCAGTTAGGCTCATCCTTTTTCGTGCATTATTCGAGGGGGTCAGCAAATACCGCCGGCATCTCTACAGCTATTTCAGGGTTCAGGTTGCATCCATGAGTGATATTATGTGGTCATGTTTGTTTGAGAGACAAGGACGAGAAACAATTGAGTTTATGTTTATTGCCATCTGCTCTGATTCGAGGAATGTATCTGGTTGCATTTATAGCTGCCATTGTTAAAATGCCTCTTGCTTGGTCCATACTCTGAGGTCTAGAAAGATTTTTTTTTTTCCCTTCCTTTTAACTCACAACTCTATTTACTTCTTGTTGAGCCTTCACTTTCATATCGACTGCAAAAGTTATCTCTATTCTAGTTCTAAGACTTTGCGAGGGGGTCAATTTTTCGCCAACTTTATATTAAGAAAGTTGAGAGGAATTCGGTGTTTGATGGCTCAATCATGGGGTCTGTTGGCTGTCGACCAGAGGGGGTAGTTGCAGCATGCGAGCGGGGGGTAGTTGCGGCTAGGAGAGTAAACGGGTCAGACATCTTTTCTTGTTATTGCGTTCAAGCCTTTTTTCTATTCCACCAGAAAGCTTGGTTAATCATGCGTGTGGTCCGCACACCCAGCTGGGATCGAACCCTGGAGGCGGGGAGAAATGCCATTGGACTACAGTCCATTTGGCACCAGTTTCAAGTATTTGATCTAAACAGTTGCAAGTAATAGTCACAAGTAATCTAATACCTCCAAATTTTAAATTCTTTCAAAATGACACCTTTCATTAGATGTATGTATTAGATGTATGTTATGAGAGTCTACAACACACTTTTTGGATCAATATACCCTGGTATTCATTTCAAAATTTTCATTTAATGTTGTTGAATCCTTGGGTCGACATTCGAGGAGGGGAAAATATTGTCACCAAAAAGCCTACAGAAATAACATCTAGGCCCAGTAGGCTCATGAAGCCCACAAGGAAGGCTAACCATTAACTTGGTCAAAGCCCGCACGTTATTTGCCCCTTCTGTAGCTTAAGGATGTGTTTGATAATCGGCCCATAAATTGTAGGAGGAGTGGATAACGGTTATGCCTACTTATGAGGAATGATCGTGCCAACATAATTGGTGACTGTTATTCACCAACGTCACTGAAGAGATACTTCTATCTATAAATAAAGAAGAGACAAACAGAAGAGGGTACAGACTCCAGAGGTACAGAATACTAGGTTCTTTGAAAAACTCATCTTCTTCCATTCTTAAATTTCTTTCTCCAAATGCTTAAGGTGACTGAATCAGGACGATCTCCAGTGGGTCGATCTTGACAGCCCCGAGCCATTCTTAAGTCATTACTAACTTAAGCATCGAAGTGGATTTGGGTCGGAACCCAGATCCGACCCCCTAATGACTGTTTGTGGTGCAGGTCATTCGAGGCATGACCCAGCAGAAAGGTCAAACTGTCGATGTATTCGACCGTAAGATTGATCGAGCTTCAGCCTAGCGCTCTCAGCTCAGCCTTCTTCGACCATGGTTCTTCCAATCTAGGGTCCCACATCAACAGCTGACGAGGCTTCACCTCATCCAAGGAGTCCACATCAGTCCCAATTACTGTTGACCGGAACCCCGTTGTCAACAGTTGGCGCCGTCTATGGTAAACATCAGTCAACATCCCAAGGCAACCGTTGTGCCATGTCGACTGGACCCGACAACACTGGACCAATCCTTGGTCTAAACGAGAACGCTCAAAATGAAGAAGCCGAAGATTCTGGATCTTCGTCAAAGGTGCCAAGCGTACAGTTGGTTACGCAGGAACAATTCGACAAGTTCGCTTAGTTGGTCAATGACAGCCACCAATATTGGCCGCTGCCGTTCAGCGAAACATCGAACATTCACAACATGTGGCCAAGGAGCAGCAGCACACCAATCCAACACAAGCGCCAGTAGGAGGGCGAGCTACTCCTAGAAACCAGAGGGCTGGCAAGCAAGGGCCTGAGCGACAGGTCAATATACAGCTCAATACCACTCTTACATCTCAACGAAAAGAAGAGCTGGGGAACAACAATTGCTCCTCCAGACGTCCTATGGGTCCGGGGCCCTTCAATAACAGGTGAATCACTCGCAACGTTACAGATCAAGTGAGAGATCACCTCACCCAAGACCACAGTATTAGTCCCACCAGGCCCGCGACTTGCCAGAAGAGAAATGAGAGGGAAGGAAGCCCCGCGCAGTCTTCAAACACCTCTCCTCAGCGTCGCGGGGAGGAACGAGTTCCACTTATCCTTCCTACTAACTGGCGTACTCCTTTAAAGGAGAACATCACATCCGCTCCACGGCTCTCCAAGTTCAAAATTCCACCTTTGTAGCTGTACGATGGCATAGGTGACCCGTGGGAGCACATCCACATATACCAAAGTGTGATAGAGCTTCATGGAGCTGACGAGCCATACCTCTGCCGAGCTTTCCATACCACGTTGACAAAGGCAGCGGACAACTGGTACAATAGATTTCGTGATGATAGCATTGGGTCATTTGACGAATTATCTCAAATTTTTTGCGGGCAATTCATAACAGAACGACGCCCAAAGCAAAAATCATCTCACTTCTTTACTCTGGAGCAAGGGGAGAAAGAGTCACTTTGGGATTTTATAAAGCGCTTCAACAAAGAAAGGCTGCAAGTTGAAGATGCCCCAGATGATACCATCATCGCAGCACTTACTCAAGGAGTCCGCATCAAAGATCTGTCGAAATCTCTGCATCAGTTTTTGCCAAGTAACCTCAAACAATTGTTCAATACAACAGATCGATTCATGACTTCAGAAGAAGCATTCGTCGCTAAAAGAAGGGCACCCCTAATTGCCAGGAAGCAACAAGGCGAGAATAACGACCCCGTGGAAGCCACCGTCGAGAACCCGAGATCGGCGTGAAGGGATAAGAGTCCTGGAAGCAAGGAGTGCCCGACTAGCGAGGCTTATGCCAGGAGGAAAGCCCCCAAGGCCGAGGTCTTGGCATACGCTCAACAAGAGAGACTTGCCAATGAACCTGTTCCCAAACAAAAGAACATGTATGAAAAGGGGGATGACTTGAAATTCTGCAGGTATCACAACGATAATGGCCATGACACCGATGATCGATGGACCCTAAAGTAAGAGATTGAAGCTCTTGTTAAGCGTGGTCATCTGAAGAAGTCTGGCAACGACTTTCAAACAAAAGAAGGAGCATCAAAGCAAAAGAACAAGGGGCCAATGAAGGGATCACCAGTCACCAAAGTCGTCGATTAAAGCTTCTAGACGAATAACAAGGGAAGTTCAAATAACACCGGGCGTGACCAACTCCTAGAGGGATAAAAACGCAGGTACGAGTTTTTGTTGTTGTTAGTTGTTTAAACTTTTTGAATGAATAAAGTTTAGTTTTCATCAAAAATACACTCACTTCATTTAGCATGTATACGTATTGAGCCTTGAGAGGATTATTCCATCTACACTTGAACTCATCTTCGAAAGTATTTTGAATCTACAAGTATCCCTAGAAAAGATCGAAAGGACAAGGTGCTCTCCATGCTGACTCGATTGGAAGTGACGCGAACAACCATCATTGTCGGACAGAAGTTGAGGGCCACCCCCTTGCAACTAAGCGACCCATGTCGTCGATCGTAAGTCGAGGGGCCACCCCCTTACAACCGACGACCAATTTCATCGATGGTAAGACGAAGGGGTCATGCACCTCACAATCGAATGACCCATGTCGTCGACCGTAAGATGAAGGGGACACCCTCTCACAACCGAACGACCCGATGTTGTTAGCCGTAAGACAAAGGGGCCATGCCCCTCGCAATCAAACGACTACCTGTGTCGTCGGCCGTAAGACGAAGGGGCCACCCCCTCGCAACCGAATGACCCCAAGTCGTCGGTCGTAAGACGAAAGGGCCATGCCACTCGCTACTGAGTAGCCCGATGCCATCGGTTGTAAGACGAAGGGGCCATGCCCCTGGAAACCAAACGACTACCCATGTCATCAGTTGTAGGACAAAGGTGCCAACACCTCGCAATCGAACGACCCCATGTCATTAGTAATAAAATAAAGGGGCCATGCCCTTCGCAACCGAACGACATGTCGTCGGCCGTAAGACGAAGATGCCATGCCCCCTTGCAACCAAACGACCCATGTCGTCAGTCGTAAGATGAAGGTGCCATGCCCCTTGCAATCGAATGATAACCCATGTTGTTGGCCATAAGACGAAGGGTCTATCCACTCGTAACCAAATGACCCAATGTCGTCGGTCGTAAGACGAAGGGGGCATGTCCCTCGCAACCGAACGACTATCTGTGTCGTCGACCGTAAGATGAAGGGACCATGTCCCTCGTAACCGAACGATTACCTGTGTCGTCGACCATAAGACGAAGGGGCCATGCCCCTCGCAACTGAACAATCCATGTCGTCAGCCTTAAGATGAAGGGGTCATGCCCCTTGCAACCAAACGACCATCGTCATCGGACGTAAGTCGAGGGGCCACCCCCTCACCACCGAACAACCATTATTGTCGTCGAACGTAAGTCGAGGGGCTGCCTTCTCGCTACCGAACGACCCATGCTGTCGGTCAATTGGCCACGCTACTCACTGCTTAAAGATCAATGTCTTACTTTAGAAATTTAAGGAAGCATTGTTCAACAACTCAACCACTCTCTTCATTATAAGCAGTGGTCTGACTTATTGCAAGGGGTCAACCAGCGACATAAGTGCTTATGTTCCTCAAGCTATAGGGTGCAAAATAGGGTTTTAAAATTTAAAATTTTTTTCCATAAATATACATCTTTTTGTACTTTTACAAAAACTTGTATCCTAATGCAAACTGAAAGGCACGAAAGACTTAAGGGACTGCAAAAATTTCACGACCGACCATCCCTCTCGGTCAAAACAATGTGTCCCTGATATCTAGAAGAAGCTGCATCAACGACTTTATCCGTCAAAATGACATCCTCCTCTGTCAGTACAGATGCACATATGGTTGTAACCTAACCAATTTGGTCCAATGGATTATTGGGTTCATCATCATCTAAAGGCACAGGTATTTGGTCGAGCTCAGCTTCCAGAGCGGGAAACAACTTTTCCACCTTATGGCGACACCGCTCAAAGCCTATGTTGTATAGCTCATCCAGATCACATAGACTGTCCTTGTTTGCTTGGACAGCTTTCTCTACGATCTCCTTTTCATCAAGTTCTAGAGAGATGACAAACAATCGAGTCTGAGGCTCGCTCTCACTGGCCACTTGTTTTATCTTCGCCTCTAGCAGCTATTCCTCTGTTTGCTCCCTCAGGGCAATCTCCTCTTGTATCTGCATATCGAATTCCATTTTAAGGGCAGCCTCCCTTGTTTGAGATTTGCTCAATTCCTGCTCGAGTTGCCTCACCTGAGACTTGAGCATGTCCTTGCGAAGCTTCCATCACTACAACTTTGCCTTCGTCTGATCAACGGCTCTCTTGGCGGATTTCGCTCACTTGACTTTCTTGGCCAGGGTAGCTTCATAATTGGCCACCGCCAACGAGCGACGGCGTAACTCTGGAGTAGTGATCAGTCCATATTTTACACCTTTTCTGCATGTTTTTACGCCATTTCGATTGCTCATATTGCGATTTTCACGAGTATTCGACGATATTGCGTTACTTTTTACTATTTCTTGTTTTTGTCGGATTTCAGGAAATATGGAGCAATCGGGAGCAAAAATGAGCTTAAAGGACTTGCACACGTACCGAAGTGCTGCCCATGGCCCTATCAAGAAGCTAACTATGCTGGATGATGAGTGGAAGAAGAAGGAAATCGATAGAATCGACGAAGAGGCGAGGAGAAGAGTTAACTCCAGAAACATGCCACTCGACCGAGTAACACAGCCCACTCGGCCAAGTCAAGAAGCGTACTCGGCCGAGTACAACTGATACGAAGAGATCTTGAGCCACAACGTAATCGACCGAGTGGATAATTCCACTCGGCCGAGTAGAGAACTCCACTCGTCTGAGTGTGTCAGAATTTCTGAAGGGAATAGAAGCCAACTCTCTGGAATTCTAGGGAGAACATCAGAAGACCCTACTTGGCCGAGTAGAGAAGCCCACTCGCCCGAGTGAAGAATCCCACTCGGCCGAGTGACGCCGATGAAACGAGCGCCCAGATTTTCAAATAGCCCTTCCACTCTTTTGAAATCTGCTATCATTCCAGTAGGCAAAGTATTTTTCTCATATTTTTTATGATAGTAGACTTCATGACGGTTCCAACACCGCCAAGAATGTGCCAATCGGAGGTCAGATGAAATCTAGAGAATTTCTGCAAGTTGATGCCGCATTACTGGAATTCGCATATCAGTGTCACTCGGCCGAGTGACACTTTCCCTCAGCCAAGTGAGCTTTTCACTCAGCCGAGTGACCAGTTTTTACCAGTTTTTGACGAAGTGCTGTTTTCTGGAGTTTCTGCAGGAATTCTCACTCGGCCGAGTGAGCTTTTCCACTCAGCCGAGTCGCTGCTGGCCCAGAACTTAAGTTACGCGTAGATTTGATTTTGGGCGGGTTTCACAGGGGTTTTAGGGGTTTTTGTTAGGGTTTTGAGGGGGCTATATAAGAGGTTTGTACCCGTCATTAGAGGGGAGTTCCATTATGTTTTCTTAGGAATTATTTTAGAGGTTAGGCCATACCTTAGGCCCCCTCTTGGATCTAAAAGCTTGTATTGGGATTGAATTTCTTCATCAAAACTAAGTATCTTTGTTCTTATTATTGGAATCTTTGATTTGATATCTTTATATATGCAAGCAATGTTTTTTATCGATTTCTCTATCGTTATTGCTATGCTTGAGTAGATTCGTTGTTCTAGGACAAAGGGATGAACCCTATGGATTTAATTTCAGATTTGTGACGAATGAATCTCTATGTTGCTGGAACTGCTAAAGGGGTTAGGTTGTGATTGATTTATCACGGATAGCTGGGGATTTCCATCGATTGGGATTTGCAAGAGATTGGATTCTAATCGATGGGAAGGCCTATCTATTCGATTTAGGTTTATAATCGAGATTCTCTAGACTTGGTTTGCAAAAGATTGGACCAAATCTAGGATTTTTATTATAAATCTATACCCATATTCATTTGTAAGAGATTGGACGAATACGAACAATCACAACCTAGATCGTAATTCGAGTTTGCACGAGAGTGGGCTCGAGGAGCGATTGGACGATGATGTCGATCCTCATGCTAGTGGCTTAGGTTAGGATTTGCATGAGAGTGGGCCCTAATCTAGGTTGCTATAGACCGGCAATAGCACGAGAGTGTGAGCTTGGTTCTATATTCAGTTACGACTAGTTCACCTCAACGCAAGTCTAGTAATATTGAGATTCATGATTCACAGAGATGTATGACGATCCGTAGCGAGGATTCCCTAGCTCTAGACTCTTTTATTATATTAAATTTGAATCGATATTTTATCCCACATCTTTATCACCGACACCGACATCCATCACCATTGTCATTACATCATACCATAACCATCTCCACCAATAAAACATTCGTAGTCGAGCCAACCTAGGATAGATTGGAACTAATACCACCTCCTCGTGTTCGATACCCGCTTGCCACTTGACCGTGCGCTTGCGGTAAAACTACAATCGTTCTCCGGGTGTATATCCGGGGTCGATCAAGTTTTTGGCGCCGTTGCCGGGGAGGTGTTTCCCGTTGGATGCCAATTTGTCACAATTAGGTTGATTAGGCTGTGAGAAAAAAAATTAATTAACAAAAAGAAATTTTCACCCCCGCCATCATTACTATCATTTCTATATTCTTTTGTGCCACTGATATTTTTCTCCAGATATTTATCTTTGTTGATCAGGTGTTATGGATTATACTACGTGGACCATAGATTTTGATTAGAGTGCTCAGATGGGAGGATACTATTTTGATCAGAGTGCTCAGACGGGAGAATACTATTTTGATCAGAGTGCTCAGATGGGAGAATACTTTTTTGATCAGAGTGCTCAGATGGGAGAATACTTTTTTGATGAGATGCATGCACACCAAGTTGAAATACAGGCCAGGCTTGATAAGGGCGACCTTAAATTGGAATGGGTGAAGAGGGAACTTGAAATGAATGCGCTCATGTTTAAGGTTGCGATGATTTCCAAAGATATCAGTTCTGCTTCTTCATCTTATGGGCAAGTAGCATCGCCAGTCATATTACCATATCCAGAATGTACCATCGTCGATCCCACATCCTACGATACAGCTATTGCATATGAAGAGTGGATGGACGAAGAGGCAGTGGAGGAAGCAAAAATTGAGTCATATGCACCGCCAGAGGAGGACACATTTCAGAACTTATTAGAGGGCCTCTTGGAGTCAGTGAGGTTCACTGGTTCAGTTAGAATTACATCAGATGATGCATTTGAGCTACGATTTGCAGGATTTGTTATGAACCGTGTTTCAGCTGCAGGAACAATTGAGGAGGACATCCATGTCAGTCTTGAGGGGGATAGACTATATTTTTGGATTGCTTGCGAGCATTCCTATCCCCATGATACATATCCACAAGTTGACACACTTGAGCAGCCAGCATCACCATTCCAGAGAGAGCCTACATTGATATTTGATGAGAAGGCGAAAGAGCACCCTGTCGAGCCAGAGCATATTGACGAGGAGGCCACACATGCGGAGCCAGAGCATGCTTTTAAGGAGGCCTTACACACAGAGCCAGAGCTTATCACCGAGGAGGTCGTACATCGGGACTAGGACACAGCCATTCATGAGGATCCCGAGCACTATCCTCCTCCATTAGAGCTCCCGCAGCCACCTCATCCTTCCACTGACGTCGAGGACTATCCCACAGAGCTTACTGCTCCCACTCAGGGAGATATTTTTACACATCCCATTTCTAAATCATGTATTCCATTTGATATTTACTTTGATTCAGATATTTTTGACACGTCATACCTTTTGCAGTGCACGTACGATTATGGATCAGAGGTATGCTTGGACGTGTCATAGTTTGATGAGCCTGTCGAGGAGGTCCACACCTATGATCTAGATTTACCCGAGCAGCTTAGAGAGGATGCCACGGAGACAGCTATCACAGCACGGGAGGATATTGGATTATTTCCAGGGAAGTATCATCCACCATTATTTATTCCATATATTTCTATAGACGATCCTCTTTGGGATAATTTTATTATGAGGGTGAATTTTTTGCAGCGAACTGATGCATCCTATTCTCTGCAGGGTACAAGTGGAGTCCTTGTGGGAATGCTGGAGGATGCATTGCTGGAGTTCGTTGGTGTTCGTGGACACACGCGCCTGGCGGAGCCACGGAAAGAGCAGTTGGAGCACTTGCCTGCACCGACAAAGATACTGGATCCGCCTTTCCCTATAGGTGATATCAATCCAGTAGTGTAAAATTTTATGCTTTAAATAAACATGAATCCTCTCGACAACGAGAGAACCGTATAGATTTGCTTGAATAAATATCACCTCATATGACGGCAACAAAAATGTTTACACCCCAAACCCATTATATATATTAATTGCCATCTTCATATTTTGACGAGTCACACCCTTTTTGCTCACTGCCATCGAGCATTTCTTTCAAGTGAATACTCACTTTCTTATTCGTTTGACTTGAGCTCGCTTAGCAAAGCCGTGACATTTTTGATCAAGTCATTTGTATAGGATTGTTGGGTTATAAGCTTGGGGGAAGGTGCTCTCATGCAGCATTGTATGTGCATGTAGTTGCATTAGGATTTCATGTCATTCATGTCATTATTTTTCATTCACCCCCTTATTATTATCGATGTTCCTCATATTCTTCCATTATGATCACATTGAGGACAATGTGAAGTTTACGCTTAGGGGAGAGCATTTCCATGCCATTTAGATGCATTAGTTGCCTTTTTTACTTTATTTTAGGATTTTTAGAATTTTTCAAAAATGTTCGCATCATCTTTTTTATTTTTCCATCTTATTTTCCTTTTATGTGTGTTCATGCATCATATTGTGTGCTTGATTTTCTTTTCTTTCCTCTCTTTTATTTTTATTTCTTTATTTTTCTTTTCTCTTCTTCCGCTATATGAATTTCGTATGATGATAACTCTTATTACTTTCGCAACCATCACGATGCTTATTATTCCTTGCAATGCTACTTAGAGTATTCCATAGTCTTGCTATTCACATGTGCTTGCAAATCTATTTCTTTTGATGATTCCTCTACATGAATGCATGATATTAATTGAAACTGAATGTATGGATTAGTGTTTAGTATGCTTTTGTTGGAAGTGCACCAAGATTCACGTATCAATTGTATATCTGAAGCTTCAGTTTTATTGTCTTATTCGCCTTCTGTTGCATGCCTGATATGATTGTAAACTTTACTGCTTGACTTCACTATTTATTGAAATGATTGAGAATATCCATTCTTATATATAAGTTTAGTTGATGAATTATTTTATTAAACCATTTGTGCACATCTTAGAGTGAACCGAGTGTTACATTATTTTCTTCTCCACATATATCTTTTTATTCTCTAATGTCACTTGAGTTCACCTCCCAAAGCTACTTATATCGCATCTATTTACCAAAAATCCCCACAAAAGAAAAATGTTGCTCCAAAAAGTCCAAAAAAGCCAAAAAGCCAAAAAGGAGCCAAAACCAAAAATACAAATCAAATTGCTCCTACAAAAATCCAAGAAGAAAAATGAGAAACAAAGTCCAAAAGAAAAAAATATTTCTCTATCTCATTATCGGAGCCATAAAAATGCTTGGAAAAACTAAGGCAAAAATCCCATTTTCCACTATTATATTCCTTTGAATGCGACGCCTCAAGCTAAGCTTGGGGGGTGAATTCATTTGACCAAATGAGTGAGTATGTCCTTAGAGTGGAGACGTGCATGAATGGGAATATTCGATAATACTTAGACTTTGCAAAATATATTAGATATGGAGATTTTTCATGATTTGAAATAAATATGTGAATGCCATGACTCTTATTCTATTCTATATTGCATGTTTGGTGTGTATCTTATATGCTTCATTTATAACTTTTGATTGAAAAGTGCATCGCCAATGAATTGTATATTATATTCTATGAAATTCATGATGTGAATATGAGTTGATTGCATAAATTTAGGGAGTCCATTCCTTTGTTCTTAAAAGCTTGCAAGTACCATGTTTAAGTAAGATATAAAATCTTTATAGCATGCGATTCGTATTTTCTGAGTTATCGTGATGTGTAGCTTATGGCTTGAGATCTGAGGGAATAATCTAGCGACCCCTTCCACCTCGTGTTCTTTCTTTTTCATTTCATTTCCTTTGTTTTCATCTCCCAAGTTCATCTCTCTACTTATCTTCCTCGAGGACGAGTAAGACGTAAGCTTGGGGGATTTTGATCGGCCCATATTTTACACCTTTTTTCTGCATGTTTTTACGCCATTTCGATTGCTCATATTGCGATTTTCATGAGTATTCAACGATATTGCGTTACTTTTCACTATTTCTTGTTTTTTCGGATTTCAGGAAATATGGAGCAATCGGGAGCAAAAATGAGCTTAAAGGACTTGCACACGTATCGAAGTGCCGCCCATGGCCCTATCAAGAAGCTAACTGTGCTGGATGATGAGTGGAAGAAGAAGGAAATCGATAGAATCGACAAAGAGGCGAGGAGGAGAAGAGTTAACTCCAAAAACAGGCCACTCGGCCGAGTAACACTGCCCACTCGGCCGAGTCAAGAAGTGTATTCGACCGAGTACAACTGATATGAAGAGATCTTGAGCCACAACGTACTCGACCGAGTGGATAATTCCACTCGGTCGAGTAGAGAACTCCACTCGCCCGAGTGTGTCAGAATTTCTGAAGGGAATCAAAGCCAACTCTCTGAAATTCTAGGAAGAACATCAAAAGACCCTACTCGGCCGAGTAGAGAAGCCCACTCGCCCGAGTGAAGAATCCCACTCGGCCGAGTGACGTCGATGACACGAGCACCCAAATTTTCAGATAGCCTCCCACTCTTTTGAAATATGATATCATTTCAGTAGGCAAAGTATTTTTCTCATATTTTTTATGAATAGAAGACTTCATGACGGTTCCAACGCCACCAAGAACGTGCCAATCGGAGGTCGGATGAAATCTAGAGAATTTCTACAAGTTGATACTACAATGCTGAAATTCGCATATCAGTGTCACTCGGCCGAGTGACACTTTCCCTCAGCCAAGTGAGCTTTCCACTCAGCCGAGTGACCAGTTTTTGACAGAGTGCAGTTTTCTGGAGTTTCTGCAGGAATTCTCACTCGGCCAAGTGAGCTTTCTACTCGACCGAGTCACTCCTGGCCCAGAACTTAAGTGGGGGTTTTGCTAGGGTTTTGAGGGAGCTATATAAGAGGTTTGTAGCCGTCATTAGAGGGAAGTTCCATTATGATTTCTTAGAGATTATTTCAGAGGTTAGGCCATGCCCTAGGCCCCCCTCTTGGATCTAAAAGCTTGTATTGGGATTGAAGTTCTTCATCAAAGCTAAGTATCTTTATTCTTATTATTGGAATCTTTGATTTAATATCTTTATATATGCAAGCAATGTTTTTTATCGATTTCTCTATCGTTATTGCTTGCTTGAGTAGATTCGTTGTTCTAGGGCAAAGGGATGAACCCTATGGATTTAATTTCATATTTGTGACGAATGAATCTCTATGTTGCTGGAATTGCTAAAGGGGTTAGGTTGTGATTGATTTATCACAGATAGCTAGGGATTTCCATCGATTGGGGTTTGCAAGAGATTGGATTCTAATCGATGGAAGGCCAAGATATTCGATTTAGGTTTATAATCGAGATTCTCTAGACTTGGTTTGCAAGAGATTGGACCAAAGCTAGGATTTTTATTATAAATCTATACCCATATTCGTTTGCAAGAGATTGGACGAATACGAACTATCACAACCTAGATCGTAATTTGAGTTTGCACGAGAGTGGGCTCGAGGAGCAATTGGACGATGATGTCGATCCTCATGCTAGTGGCTTAGGTTAGGGTTTGCACGAGAGTGGGCCCTAATCTAGGTTGCTATAGACCGGCAATAGCACAAGAGCGTGAGCTTGGTTCTATATTCAGTTACGACTAGTTTACCTCAACGCAAGTCTAGTAATATTGAGATTCATGATTCACAGAGATGTATGACGATCCGTAGTGGGGATTCCCTAGCTCTAGACTCTTTTATTATATTAAATTTGAATCGATATTTTATCCCACATCTTTATCACCGACACCGACATCCATCACCATTGTCATTACATCATACCATAACCATCTCCACCAATAAAACATTCGTAGTCGAGCCAACCTAGGATAGATTGGAACCAATACCACCTCCTCGTGTTCGATACCCACTTGCCACTTGACCGTGCGCTTGCGGTAAAACTACAATCGTTCTCTGAGTGTATATCCGGGGCCGATCAAGTAGCCAGTATGGCATGTTGACGGGCAAGAACATATACCCTAATGCTTGGTCTCAAACAAAAAGTGCATATGAATAATCTTTACTTAGATGCCTCGGTGGATTACAATTGTGGCTAACATCTCGTTGTCGACCCTCTCCAGGATGGCCATGTATCGAGGAAGGGTCGAAATCTCGACAAGTCAAGAAGCGGTCCCACAACTCAAAAGAGCTGATTCACTCTTTTCCACTAAGTAAGTAGGCCGAAAAATCTCTTCCTCGGAGCATTCAACTGGAGCTTGAGGTGATCTATCTTCCCAACGGATCGACCTAAACTCGGAAGGAATATCTTCGGCCAATGACTCTTGAGGAAATAAATATCTTATGGGCCAGGAATTCTTATGAAGAATCGGCCCTTGAGATGAGGATGAGTACCCCGTAGCTCTCCCTCGGGGAGGAGCCTGGCTCTGTTCAGGAGCCTGGCTCTGTTCAGGAGCCAATGCCAGAGTAAGAGTGACGTTTGACTCGGACAAATCTGAGTCCACAATAATATGTCTTCTTCTTGGTTTCTTCTTCTTGGTCTCAATCTTCTCAACATTAACTGAGAGGAGCTTCTTTTTCCTTTTTAGTAGTTGGGTCGATCGAGGAACTTCATGAACCACCAGAGATAGGCCCTCCATAGCTTCAATTGTTCCACCTTCCAAAAGACTCGTTTGGAGGGGAGGCAAATCCTTTTTAGCTTCTCAAATGGAAGCCTCGAGCGCCTCCCACATACCAGGTTTAGTCTAGTATTCTTGTTCGATCATATCTACAAAGAAGGGAGAAAATTCAAGAAGAAGAAAACAGAGTAAGGACAAGTAAAGGATTCGACCTTTAATCCATATGGTCTTAAGTAGCATCTGGTCAGACAAAAGCCACTTCGTTGATCTACTCTCCATAGGCAACCACAACAGAAGAGCAGCATCCTTTTCTTCCTCTTCAGAAAAGGCTTTGTCTTCATTCATTGCAAGTTCGGGATTCCCCCATTGAGTGACGAAACTTGCCTCGCCAGGGAATACCACGAACACAAATTGCTCTTTCCATTTCGGATTTGAGCTGGGAAGATCCTTACAATCTCATGTCTCGGCGAGCGTTGATCATATACCAACCCAAGGACATGGGAGGTGGTACTCTAAAAAAGTGATTGAACAATCCCATGGATGGTTCAACCCCATTTGATACACACAACATGATGAAGCTAACCAGGATACCCACAACATTTGGCATCAGTTGACAAAGGGAGATGCCCATTGTTCTCAGTACACATATCATAAAGGGGTGCATGGGAAATCGAAGCCCAAGATGAAAAGCTTTTACATAAACCTCAACTTCACAATCACCAGGGGAATGGACCCTCTCCTCTGCTCGTGGCAACCGAATCTGGTAATCACACCTTACATGCTTTCTTTGAAAATCAGGAATCCGATCAGCAGCGACAAGAGAACCTTGACCAGAGACAATGTCGGGGGCAATGATTTTCCCTTTACCTTTCTAAGAGGTGAACGTCGGGATTCCAGTAGAGACACGATGGGAAGAAGAAGACATGGCTAAAAGGTCAGCGGATGAAATTCGATTCAGGAAAGCGTGAGACGATGAAGTTTTTCTCTCCCCAAATTTCCTTATCATGGTAAAAGAACATCTAATGATGATCAAGTCTAATCTTTCCATCTGGGAACATGTGTCGATGATCCAAACATGCCCATATTTCAAATTCGGAACCGACACAACGTCCATATCATAAGAATGGGGGGCTTTGGTGCCTAAACTCAAATATTCCTGCCTCGACTGTCGCGTCCTATAAAAGAGAAATCACGTCACTTGACCCCAACAGGCAAATTGTCTGAGCCCAAGTGACGGGGGCCATTGTTGAATCCTTGGGCCGCCACTCGAGGAGGGAAAATATTGTCACCAAGAAGCCTACAGGAATAACATCTAGGCCCACTAGGCCTATGAAGCTCACAAGGAGGGCTAACCATTAACCTGGTCAAAGCCCGCACGTTATTTTCCCGTTGAGCTTCTGTAGCTTAAGGAGGCATTTGATAATGGGCTCATAAATGGCAGGAGGAGTGGATAATGGTTATGCTACTTATGAGGAATGATCGTGCCAACATAATTGGTGACCATTATTCACCAATGTCACTAAATAGATACTTCTATTTATAAATAAAGAAGAGATAAACAGAAGAGGGGACAGACTCAAGAGGTACAGAATACTAGGTACTCCGACAAACTTCCATTCTTAAATTTCTTTCTCCAAACGCTTGAGGTGATTGAATCAGGACGATCTCCCTTGGATCGATCTTGACAACCCGAGCCATTCTTAATTCCTTACTAACTTAAGCATCGGAGAGGATTTGGGTCGGAACCTAGATCCGACCCCCTAATGACTGTTTGTGGTGCAGGTCGTTCGAGGCACGACCCACTACAAAGGTCGAACAGTCACCATATTCGACAGTAAGATTGATCGAGCTTCAACCCAATGCTCCAGCCTTCTTCGATCCTGGTTCTTCCAACCTAGTGTCCCACATCAAAAGCTGACAAGGCTCAACCTCATCCAAGGAGTCCACGTCAGTCCTGATTACTGTTGATTGGAACCCCGTTGTCAACAAATGCTATTTTGGTTTCTTCTTAATCTTATCCTTTGTTCCTAAAGGATTATAAAAGACCAAAGTAAAAAGGAACTACCAAATTTTCATGTTCATAAAAGATTGTAAAAATCCTTAGAAAAAACATATGTCCATTTAAAAATCCAGTTTGAAGTGCAATAATCTTCTTCACAAAATAACCATTGCTCACTTCAACCCTAATTTCATAACCAAACTTTTTGCTCTCTTTCTCTAAATTACCTTCATCATCTTATACATATATATATACACACACATATATATATATATACATATACATATACATACATATACATATACATACATATACATATACATACATATACATATACATACATATACATATACATACATATACATACATATACATACATATATATATATATATACATACATATATATACATATATATATACATATATATATATATATATATATATGTTCTGAAGATATCGAACCATATATGGATCGATACAAATATATCCATATTGGATTAATTCAGGTTGCTTTCAGACCATTAACCCTTCAAGGGTTAAATGCTTCATTACTAGCCTGTTTGCGTGATGCTAGATGTCTTAATTGGACTCAGTCCCTTATGGGCATCATGGAGACCAGTCTATGTAATGGACCGGTATACTTTAACGTATACCCAAACTTGAGTTTATCTCTTACTGATCCAAATATACTTGAAGCTGTTAGTCTTAATACTAAGACTCATGGTTATGAATTCTTACTTGGATCAGAGATGGTTGCGATTATATACCGCATCCATTATAAAGCTTTAAGCACTTTAGCTCCCAAGGCTAATAAGCCAGGCAAAATTGTCTTAGTTGAAACAAATTTACTTTCGTCCCATATTGCTGTCAATAGACAAATCAAATGGACAGAAGTAAACTTTCCTGATAGTTGGGTTATACCCAATGCTATCCAACCTCAGCCTATTATGAATAAAGATATTGATCAAATTATCCAAACGACTGATGGTGATATTGAGATTATGTTTAATCCTACTAGGACTATCAGACTTTCTGATGTCACTAGTACCTCCAGAAGATCTGTCTCTAGATCTGATTCTCATAGAATCAATGAGGTTCAAGGGATTAATATATCCCATAATAATATACCTCATCCTATTTATGAAGGGAAAGAAAAGCTTTCTCCTACAAACTCTGAAATGAGTTTTCAAATGAAATCTGTTGTTCATGGATTTTACATCCGCCAGCAGACTCAGAGGAATCCTTAATAAGGAATTCCAGAACAAACGAAACACTGAATTTCGTAATTGGTTCTTTAAAGTTTTCTCTGATAGAGAACAACAAGAATTCAAGTCAAGTTATTACGAGACACTTGACAGACAACAAGAGATTATATCTTTTGTTCCTTGGTTCTTGAAGTTATATCTTCAAAGAGAAGTAAAGAGAATTAGTGTTCTTGAAGAACACTACAAACAATGGAAATCTCAAACAGGTGTTTCCATTAAACCTCTTTATTCTCCGACAGAACCTCTAAAGTTATCTGGTCTTTCTACAGCCACTTTAGAAGCAACGGATTTCATAAAGCCAATTGAGTCTGATGATTCAGTCTTGAGAGAGCTTAATAAGCTTATCAAACAGAGTAATTACTCTAATATTCACCTTCAAATTGTTGGTCAACAACTTACGGGGGTTGAGGATATTGTTAATGGACTTATCCAAAAGATGAATAATATTCTTCCATATCTTATTGAGTTTGAGGAAGTTAAAGCTCCCATTCAAACCAATCATGTGGCTATCAAACCACCCATTGACATCTCTGATTTTAATATCAGTGATAAGGTAATTGCTGAAGTTATTGAGGCTTTGACTAAAAAGCTTAGTACTTCTAAACTTCATACCGTTTTTACCTCTTCAGTAATTTATACTGATAATGAGGCAACTTTTGAAAATGATTTGGTTACACCAGATTTTGATACTAATATCATTCATAATGATATTATAGATGCTTCCATTTATGATTTGGTTATACCAAATCAGGAGACTTTGGCGAAAGATTTGGTCATAACAGATCTTGAATTAACATCAGAGGATTTGGTTATACCAAATCAAATTTTGACTCTAGAAAGTTCTTCAGTTATTAATACTGAGGATACATCAGATGACGATCTGGTTATACCAGATCAAGTTACTACTTCTGTTAGTCATACTGAGGATGATGAAACCTTAGATGATAATCTGGTCATACCAGAACAAGTATTGGCCATAGAAGATCAATTCTCTACTATTAATAAGCTTGCTGGTCGTTCTAAACAATTAGAACGATATTATTACAAGAGGCCAACACCCGTTGATGTATTGTTCGAAGAGAATGATACTTATATTCAGACCGATTATAATGGTCGAAACATTTTTGAATGGAATATTGACGGTTTATCTGACAATCAGATATTTTCCACGATGCATCGTATGCTGATGTATTCCACGGTTTGTCGTTAGAATAATAATTCTGACAAGGTTATTGCACAGTTCATAACATGTGGTTTTACTGGCATTTTAAAGGGCTGGTGGGATAATTATCTCACATCTGAGTCCCATTCCAAAATTTTAAGTGCATTAGAACAAGAGAATGGTACACAGAAGGAAGATGATGTGTATACATTAATATTGGCTATAACCAATCACTTCACCGGTGCTTTTACAGACCATGGTGAAAGAATTAGAACTTTGTTACAAAACTTGAGATGTCCCTCTTTAACCCATTTCAGATGGTACAAAGACACCTTCTTAAGTAGAGTAATGAATCTTCATGAGGCTAAAAGCACACACTGGATGTCCAAATTTATAGATGGACTGCCAAATTTATTTGCTGAAAGAGTTCTAATCAGCTCAAGGTTAAGAATGGAGGAATTATTCCCTATGAGCAATTTACCTATGGAACTCTTATTGACGCCTGTATTAAAGAAGGTTTAGCTTTATGTAATGATATGAAGCTAAGGCATCAATTGAAGTCTTATAGACTAACTCGTAAAAAAGGACTTGGCGAATTTTGCCAGCAATTTGCTTTTGACCAACCTTATGCTACTGATAAGGGAAAATGTGTCAAAGAGGATTATAAATCCAGTAAGAAGAATCATATTTCTTCCAAGAAAAAGAAATTCTTTATAGACAGAGATTCTGAAAGAGATTCTGCTAAAAGAAAGGCCAAACCTTCTAAGAAAGGTGCCAGAAACAGTAAATGTTACAAATGTGGTCAGATAGGCCATTATGTTTTTTCCTGTTATACTAAGAAGAAGATCAATGAGATTGAAGATGAAGGTCTTAAAAAGACTCTTCTTAAGATTATGATCCGCAGTGATACTGAAGGATCAGATGATGAAGATTATTCATCATCTTCTGATAATAATTGTTAATGTACAAGTAAAACTTGTCAGACAAATGATAAAACATCTTATTGGAAAGCCATTGTTGACATGAATGGTTTATCTATAAATGTCATCACTTCTAGTGAGGAGTTAATCTCCAAAATATTATCTGAAGATCTTCCTTCAGATTTGAAGTACAAACTTCTTAGCTTATGTACCAATCAGAATGACAAAAAAGACAAGCCAAAGATTGACAACGTTTATCGTATGTCTGAAGTTATGAGGAGAAGACATGATAATACTTCTACAGTGTTATCTCTCTCAGATCTCAATAAGGAGATCCAACTTTTAAAACAAGAAGTTATACTTCTTAAAAAAAGAACCTACCTACATTCTATCCAGACTTGATGAAGAAAAAGAGGACATTCCTCAGAATGATTTAGCAAGCATTCATAATGCTGAAACATCCCAAAAGGATGAATTTTTGAATTTGTTACAATAAGTAACATCTCAGAAATGGTATATCAAGGTAACTTTGTGTAACGACCTGTTTTCTTCAACACAACAATTTACATGTTTAACCTGTTTCCAAATTTTTTTAAAACTATTTTGTAATGGTTTGTCAGGAGTTTTACTGATTTCAAAAATTTCTTATAAAATATTTTGAAGTACCAGACTAGTAATGGAGTATTTTAGTGAGATCGGATTTCATCAAATACCTCTAAAAGATCTGATAAAAATTCATTTTCAGATATTACCGTTTTGACTTAATGAATTTATTTTCGATACAAACGTCTTCAAAACATTTTCAAACTTCTGCAGTAGCATCCTATGATCATTTAGGGCTCCCATATTAATTTTGTAATTTTCTGATATCGTTTCGACCAAGAACCCACAAACCCGCTTCCTAAACGTTTTGGCATAAAACTACTATCTTCGTATCTCAAATCCTGTAAAGGACTTCGTATTCGCGATCCTCGTGACGATACGATCTCGTGGGTATGTTTTCGTAATTTTTCGGACACGTTTACTAGTAGGGGCAAAATCGTAATTTTGTTACAAAAATATTTTCACTAATGGGTTTCTTTTCCTATTACTAATTGCCTTAATTAACTTATCCCTATCTAATCCCATTACCTACCCGTGGCTACCCTACCCGTTAATATCCCCTCAGCTACCCACATCCCCATCTATCTATCTATCTATCTCTCTCTCTCTCTCTATCTCTCTCTCTCTCTATCTCAGACACACAACTACCCCTTTTTACCCTATATAATCTACCCCCTAACCCCTCTTCCTCACTCAGGCAATCCAACTCCTCTCTCATTTTACTCGAACCCACCTCTAATTTTTGCTCAAAGCTCTCTCTCTCTCAAACTCCTCTCTTCTTCATGCAGAGGCACAAACCCATGCTGTAACACAATCTCTCTCCCTCTCTCTTTCTTATTTTTGTTCGAAGCTCTTCCCCCCTCTATTTGTTTAAAACAACGGCTCCTCCCCTCTTCGTTCACCCTGTTTCCCCTCACTTAAACTTATCTCCTTCGAAAACTACCCACCCCAAGCTCACCCTCTCCCTCGTTCGAAAGCCATCGCAACGTCGCAGCTCGCCTTGCCACGGCCATCCTGCAGCTCCACCGCACTGCTGGCGCTTCCCCTACCGTCACTGAGGCCAGCGACACCCCCAGCGACACCCTGAAACCGCCGCTCGCCCCTCTCCTATCACCTCCTCTGTTCCCGCTTCAAAATAGAGCTCCACCTCCCTCACACTCTCCGACGAGACTTCCGAGCCCTCGACCGCCGCCCTCACGGCTGTCGCCGCCGCTCGCTGCTCCTCCGACATCGCTCGGCCCTAAGCTCCTCTCGTCACCGTCTGAGCGAAGAGCCCCGCCACACACCGGTGCAGGCCACTGGAGCATCGACCGCCTTGCCTTCATCGCCGTATACCGCCACCCTCCCTATCTTCTCGTCCCTCACCTCCAGAGCAACACTCGCCGCCTAGCTCCACCGCTTCGACCGCCTAACGCCGCTTCGAAGCCACCCAACGTCCCCGTCACCGCCGACAGCCCCCCAGCTCGACATCGACCGCTGCAGACCCTGCCACTGCCATCGCCACTGACAGCGGAGGCCGCCGCTCCCTCCGCTGTCCCGACCCCGCCGTCGTCGTGCCCTCACCATCGCCGTCAAGGAAGCAAAGCCCCGCCTGCATGCACGTAAGAACGAAGGATCGTAAGTTTCTCAATGGCATTATCGTAATTTCGAAATAATTTCGTATTTTCTTTTTTATATTAATTAATAAATGAGTTTTATGGTATTAAATCCATAACTTGATATATAAGCACCAGAAAAATATGCAGCTAGCTCCAGAAAATCAGAAATAATATTCTGGATCCAATGACTCTAGTTTCATCTCAATCAGACGCTTAGGGTTTTCAGAATTAATTTTTAAGCCAAAAACTTAAATACGTTATTTTCATTTAAAAATACATAACTTGTTATTTTCACATACAATAATATGTGAGAAAAATATATGTTATAGTACTCTTCGAGACGGTCATTTTGACAGCTCACTCGCAACTTTCTGATGTAGATTTCATCCAGAATAAATGTTTGAATAAATACGTTATCAATTGAAAAATAGTTTTTAAATTGTTTTTGAGCTTTTAAAAATTCTAAAATTTACTATAATCTTTAGAAAAATATTTTCTCCTGCAGTAAAACTATTTTTATCATATATAGCCTATATAAAAATTTAGAATGCTTTTCGACAACGTTTCAACCAGTTTTAAAAATCAAAACAATCAACTTATTTAAATAGAAATGTAGCGTTCTTTAACCAAGTATTTTTGTGATTGCAGATACCAATCCTCATGCACCAGCTCTTCTAGCTCCAACCTCGTCTTGCCACGACGATCTCGATAAAGTAAGTCATGACAGATTCTAAGTTTAGAAAACTAGTCCACTGTGCTCGTATGAACTAGTAGAACACCACTTATAGCCTCAGAACAGCTATTGACTTATACCGAACTAGAGACCTAACTTAATAGGAAAGTAATCAACTAAAGATTAGTTTGCCAACTTTCAACTTTGGTGGTTATAGCACGCAATTACCAACTTGGGTAAATTGTGTGCTAAACCACACTACCACGTGCTGAAAGCACGGAAGTAACACTTTTGGTATTGGAATTGTCTTTATCCTACTTTCTTGTTTTCGATGAGAAATTCAACCTGTTGACTTTGTTTGACTAACAACATGTGAACTATCGTATGGAACATCATGTGGAACATCCTGTGGAACATCCTGTGGAACATCCTGTGGAACATCATGTAAAGAACTTGCACTTGACACATCACTGGGGTATTGGGATAACTCATAGTTAGAGAGAGTACGGGAGTGACTATAGTTCGATCTTCCCGTCCTGCTGCCTGAGTTTCGGCATCCCGTCCTGCTGCCTGAGTTTTTGGCAAAATACATGTACTGCTGCCTGGGTTTCGACATTCGTCTGGGTAGCACCCAGGCAAGAGATGAACTGAACGGTCACATATTGTACTCTCCTACTTGAGTCACGTAGTGTAGTTAATTTTGCACAGTCACTTTACTTTATGCATTACAGTCACTTTATTTTACGCATTACAGTCACCTTTACTTTACGCATTGCATGCACGTCACCTACTACACTTGTGCAGTCACAGTACTTTACATGTCATACTTTTAGCTACATCAGTAGCATGTTTCACTTAATTAGCCTGCTTTACACCTGCACTACCACAGTACAGTTGTTCTCTCCTTTCAGTTCTGTTTACTTTCACCACTCAGCTGTGTACAGTTGTTGCTCAGTACTTTACTTTTCACTCTGGTCTGCTTGTACGTAGTTACCTTTGTCGTACTTGTACAGTACTCCTTTTCTTTATTTAGAATTTTTGTGACTTACCTACGGTTCCATCTACGTGGCACCGAAGACGACGTACATATGGAGGCAGATACTCTTGAGTTGATAGCGCCAGAATTCAACCCTGAGACCGCAGCTTTCAGTTTTGTTTGTGCTATGTACTTTCTTTCTTTCATGTATCATCGTTGGAACATTTGTACAGTATGGATTGTAATAATTGGACACTATTTGGGTATTTTGTACATCTCTGCATCGTGGCTATTTTGGTTTCACTGGTTAACTGTAGGACATGCACAAATATCAAATAAGTAACTGGCCCCCGAGAGTGGGTCGTTACACTTTGGTTATATCCAAACAGGTTGTTATTCCAGATCGTATAGCTCTGGTTGATAGTGGTGCAGATCTCAACTACATTCGTGAAGGAATTGTACCTTCACAATTCTTTGAGCCAACCACGCAATCCTTGAGTGGTGCAGGAGGACACCAACTTGATATAAGATTTAAATTGCCTTCAGCTCAGATATGTGTCCAAGATACATGTATTCCTATACCATGTGTTCTTGTGAAAAATCTTTCACAACACATTATTTTTAGGAACACCTTTTCTGCATAAAATTATGCATATGCAGAAAGTCGACACAGATGGTATTCAAGCTATTTATAATGGCAAAGAAATACAGTTTCAGTTTATAACTGATCCTCAGACTCGTTTATTAAACGAAGTTAAAATGTTCTTCTCAAAGATAAACATATTCGGGTTATAACCCTGATTGATTTTTTTCTCACTCTTCCTTTATGTGCAGGGTGGCAATGAACCGCGGTCAACCCTCTTCTAGAGGGGGAGGAAGGACCAGCACTGGTGGACGAAGTTATACGTCGAACCATCCTAATTCATGGAGGACTATCTCTAAGAAAGGAAATAAGAATATTCCATCTTCATCTTCTTCTAAGGGAATAGAGGATTTAAATGATCCAGAGAAAATACCAGAGTCATACTCTGAGGTTACCAAAAAAGAGACAGATTGGTTTACTAAAACTATTTTTGACACTGTTCTGTATATAGAACAGGAGGATATTCCTCTAATGAAAGATGTTGAGAGACTTAGGTCTAAATATTTAGACTCAACATATTATCCTACTCTATCCTTAAAGCCTAGAGCATGGATGAAAATGATACTTACCCAAAAGGGTATGGATATTACTCATTTTTGGAGCAATGACAACCATTTGGTTCCTCCAATCTTTAGTAAATGTGGCATTAAAGAAGTTATACTTCCTTTCCAATGGGCAATGCATCCTAATATGGAATTCCCATTGGTAAAACCCCCAATAAAGAAATTTATAAATTCAATTATTGGGATTATAAAGAGGCATTTTATAATATGTTTATCTACCAGAATCAAAGGGGTAAACATACATGGTTCATAAAACTATGTCCAGAAGCTCTTTATAAGGGCCTTCCTAATTGGTTTTATAATTGGTGGAGTCGGTATGGTGCTGACTTAGAAATATTACCAAAACCAATTTTGGATTTATACAATCCTTGGATGGAATCTCACCCGATCATTCAGAAGATGAATGAAAGTGAGCTTCACGATGGGCTTTGTATAGCCTATTTCTTTATTGAAACCGAGATTCCATGGATCTGGAATTGGTCTCTTGAAGATGCTTGGGATGATCTTCATCTTCATATGCTGAGGAGGCGTTATCACTCTCATTGGTGGACAAGTATCGTTGTCCAAGAAAAATGCCAACAAATCAATGAGATTATTAAAAGAAATTCTAATATCCTTGATACTACCTTATCTGAAGAAATTTGTAGTTAGAAAAATCTATTAGAAGGAAATACCCTTTAACCACTGAAGCTGAAATTCAGCATAAATGTCTTGATTATATGAAAAGACAATTTTTTGAGGTCTTTGACAATAGTGTTACTATGTCTGTTCAGAGTACTCATACTCAGACCATTACAAAGAGTACTCCGGGTATAGATATATCTTGCCCAGATGCCCAAGAACCAGATGCCCAAGATCCCAATGATTATATAGATATTTGGGATATAATTATGAATCCCAAAGGAAAGGGTATTGAAGAAATATAAGACATTTCTTATGAAGAGTTATACTCTTTCTTGAGGAAATAATTTTACCTCTTGAAAAGTTATACTTATCTGCCCCTCTTAAAAGAGGATCAGATCAAAGAAGATTCGGTGCACAATGGGGTCCACAGAGTACCCGACACCCATCTTACTTTGAGTTGAGCCCCGGGGAGCCACTCTTAGTGGAAGATATCAACAGCAGCGACTCAGCATAAGAAGACAAAATAGAGTCACAATAAGCACAGTGAAGATTCTCAAATAATGCAACACTGTAGCAATATTGTAGCAAATCACTATAGCAGTACTGTAGCATTCTGAAGCGCCGCCACCAAGAGACAAATTAACGTCGCTTCAGCCTGAATTATTGAAGCATCTTCACTATTGGTGAGACGACTACACACTCAACCACCAGCTGTCATTAAGGATCACTCGTAAGGAGCCTTTACAGCTATAAAAGGATGCCGAAGGCTTCCCCCTCAGCATCAACCTTTGTATCCAATTCTTCTCTATCGAATTCTAATTCGATCTTCCCCAGTGTTATACACTTGTATCTTTTCTTTCTTTCCTTTTTAATTTTTAGTTCTGTACAAACTGGAGCCAGTGCTTGAAGGCTACGGCTTCAAGCTATAATTATTTTTATTTTGGTGTTTAATATACACTTTTTGTAATTTTGGTAGAAATTGGTGTGTGTGTGTGTGTGTATCTCAAAATGTGCCTAAGAACGTGTGCGGGTATTGTTACTTGCACACACCCCCTTTCCGGTGGGTTTAAAGTATTTTTTGAATTTTTTTGCAGATGGTAGTTCTACATGTTAGGTAGCCCTCTACAAAATTTCAAGTCAAACAAACACCATTTGGGCATCGAAACATACATCACAAAAAAGTTGCACAAAACAGTCCAGAATTCTGGAATTTTTTTTGCAAATTTTTTGTGATGGATGTTTCGATGTCCAAATGGTGTTTGTTTAAGTTAAAATTTTGTGGGAGGCTACTTAACATGTAGAACTACCTACTGCAAAAAATTCAAAAAACAATACTTTAAAACTTCACAGAAAGGGTATGTGCACACGTATGTTACCCGTGCACGTTCTTAGGTACACACACGCGCGCACACACACACATATGTGATTCATGTAGATCAGGTGCAAGACACAAAAGGGTGGGCCCCAACGAGTACAAGCCCATGTGGGGCTTGTAATTTCCACCTTTTTGTGTCTTTGCACCTTATTTATTAGATCAGGTACCATCTTTTCTATATTAAAACATATATATATATATATATATATATATATATATATATATATATGAAAATTTAATGTATTTTATAGATGTAATCAGAATGTACAATAGTGGGAGGTGTGAATGGGATTAGATGCAATAGGATGGGGAGCGGGCACAAGCGACGTCACCCACCGCAAATTACATTTATCCCCCACCCCCAACTAATCAGTGCAACAAGAAACTCCCATAATACAAAGACAGCTCATCAAAGGCAAAGCCAAATACAAGACAGCCCATCTTATCCATTATCCAAAATTTCCCAGTTCGACATCGTCGCACTCGTCTGCGCATCATTCACCTCTTGATATCGAACCGCAAGCCTGATGTCACCTGTGATGTCTTCGAACAGTGTGGTCTTCGTCCTACAGGTTTTCTCAAAAATTCGCCTGTTGCGCTCCTTCCATATGTGCCAGACCAAGGTAGCTAGGGCGGTGTTCGCAAGAATACTCATCGTCGTCTTCTTCGCAAATCGTGACAGGAAATAGCTCCCAACCGCCGGCAATGAAGCTTCAATGGGCTGTAAGATGCATAATTTTAACAAGCAGCTGTTCAATAAGTAATTAGAGAACTCACACTCGAAGTATAAATGGCCGATAGTTTCATTTGTGCAATTTTCACACAGGGCGCAATGTCCAGGGGTGTCGGGAAGCCATTTGCGCAGATGGTCTATTGTGAGCAGCTTGTCGTGAAAGGCTCTTAGGAGTGTAAGCGAAAGTTTGGGCACATGTTTTGTGCCACACAATTTGGTGATATGGGAAAATTGCTCCCCGACTTCTGGTTCCATTCCATGCATCTGAGAAGCAGAAAGAGCTTCCTGGAACCCATTCCCAGCTATCGTGCCCAGGCCGGATTGAGATTTGATGTAGAGTTGGAATCAAATGTTGTATGCTAGGATCAGAACTCTAACTAGATGCTCCCCAATAATCACTGACCTTCTTGTCGCTAGAACCAGCTGGTATATCATATAAGTCTTTTAACGCACCGCAGGGGAGCCAGTTGTCATGCCAGAAGAGAGTGGTTTTGCCGTCACGAACCTTCCTCCTGATAAGTTTATTAGAGATGCGCATACAGTGTAGGATAAATTTCCACGTGCCCGACTGGGTTACTTTGCTTTTCACGGTGTTGAATTTAGTTGCATCTCCATAATCCTTCCTCATCTTCTGGGCCCATAAGCTATTGCTAGTGAGTAGCCTCCAGGTCATTCTACCCCTGACGCAAGATTCAGGTCATCTAGCAGGCGGATCCCTACCCGACCTTCCTCCTTTGGTCTACAAATATCTCTCCAAGCTCATATTTTGGAATCTCCCAAAATAAATTTCCTGCACATTGAACTGATTGTCTACGCAGAATAGTTTTTGGAATGCGGAAGGCTATATATATATATATATATATATATATATATATATATATATACTGAGTAGCGTATGACATATTAGGTTAAGCCTCAAATACGATCTCCAAAACTCAACCCTATTTTATTTTTCAGATGATCAAAATCGTTCATTTTGATGTTCATATTTTGAAACCCCAAAAAACGAATTTCAGGGGAACCCAATAGGTTTTGCACATTCATCCACCCGTCACAAAAGTTCTATTCATGCATAACCATTAAAATGTGTGACGGGTGGATGAATAGGCAAAACCTCTTGGTTTTGTCTGATATTCGGTGTTTGATGTTTTAGAATATATAGATAAAAATGATCGGCTCCCCTGAAATTTTAGTGGAGTGTGAAGTTTTTTAGAGCCACGTATGTGGATTGGCATCATATGTTATATGATACCCATTACACACACGCACACACGCACACACGCATGCACACACGCACAGAGAGAGAGAGAGAGAGAGAGAGAGAGAGAGGGAGGGAGGGAGGGAGGGAGGGAGGGAGGGAGGGAGGGAGGGAGAGTGAGTGAGTGAGTGAGAGAGGGAGAGGGAGGGAGGGAGGGAGAGCAAAATGGGCCTCAGCTGGCCAAGGAGGAATTTCCTCCTTGACCAACTCACGGTCCTCCTCCCCCATATTTTTTTTGATTTTTTTGGTATTTTTTGTACATATGATGGATGATCACCACACCAAAAATCAAGTGAATCCAATGCTATTTTACCCTTGATCTAACAGTTGTAAATTCAGTGGTTTCAGAACAATAGAACTTTTGCAAGGATGTATTGAGGGTTAAATAGTCATAAGTTTCACCCATATTTGAGATTTTGAAATGTGTGAACAACTTTTAAAAAAATTAAAAAAATATATGGGGGAGGTGTGGCCATGAGTTTGGCCAAGCAGTAAATTCATCCTGGGCCAACGGACCCCAATTTTGCATTTATATGAATAATGGGTATGATATATGAGTATAGGCCTCATATGTGACATCAAAAATCCATCATCCGTTATTTTTTTCATAGAATCGAAACCGTTCATTTTGATGTTCATATTCTAAACCTTGAAATACTAAATTTTCGGGTGAACCCAATGGGTGTTGCTTGTTTATTCACCCTTTGCAAAAGTTCTATTCATGCAAAACCTTTGAATTTTATGAAAGGTAGATGAACGACCAAACCCCTTTGGTCCACCACATATTTGCTGTTCTGGGGTTTTAGAATATGTAGATCAAAATAAACGGTTTCGATCCTTCAAAAAATATAGCGAATGTTGGAGTTTTGGAGCCGCATATTAGGCTTAGCCTCATATGTTATAATATATATACTAGTCATAGCTCGTGATCATATGTCACGAGATATTCAAAATATTTTCCCAAAAAATTTCAACCCATTCCAAATCGACCCTCACAAAAAATTTTTGCAGCATCTTCAAAATCTCCCCAAAAAAATTGTGGCAACAATCAAAAAGTTTAGTTCACTCTAGATTCAAATTAAAATTTATTCTCTGCAAAATTTAAAATTTTAGTTCCCCTAGATTTAGTTCCATCCAAAATTTTAAATTAAAAATTTAGTTCCAACCACAGAAATTAGTTTCACCGAAAATTTTAGTTCCCGTAAAATGTAGTTCTCAAAATTTAGTTCCCTTTAAATTTAATTTCTCTCAGAATTTAAAATTTTAGTCCCCCAAAATTTAGTTTCGTACAGATTTAGTTTCACTTAAACTTTTAGAGTTTTCCTCCCAAAATTGTCTTCACAAAATTTTAGGATTTCCATCCAAAATTTTCACAAACTCTCATCCTACGCATTGATCCATTATGATTCAATCTCATCTGTTCTTCCGCCTATCCTTTTGTCCTAATCAACAATCACATTCAAAAGCATCCATCTATATATATAGGCAATATGTACATGTGAACGTGCACATATAAGTTACTTTTGCACGCCCACAAAAAACTTATTTTCCCTTATTGTTATTTAATTTTTTTAGGATTGTCGTACACATTCTAAAACCCCAAAAACCCAAATATAGATGAACCCTAGGGGTATTTGGCCCTCGATCCACCCGTTGCAAAAATTTCTATTGTTATGAAACCGTTAAATTTGAACTGTTTGATTGAGGGTCAAATAACATTGAATTCACTTGATTTTTGGTATGGTGATCATCCATGATATGTATAACAATCCTAAAAATTTTCAAAAAAACGAGAAAATGGGCCTTTTGTGGGTGTGCACATGTAACTTACATATGCACGTCCATAAAGCCATTTTTTCACGCGTGCGCGTGTATTTATGTGTCTATATGAATATATATGTGTGTGTATATACTACACACACACACACACACACACACACACACAGAGAGAGAGAGAGAGAGAGAGAGAGAGAGAGAATGTGTGTGCGTGCATGTGTGGGTGGGACTTTTCTGGAGCAGCCCGGCCTCACCAGCTTCTAGGTGTGGTCCATTACAAATCCCTAAATTTTATTCATTTTAAAAAATATGTTCTGTTGAATTTGTTGTACTCAGTCTAAAACTCCAAAATACAGAATTTGTGGTGAACCTTAGAAGATTTGACCCTTGATCGGGACATGGCAAAAGTTCTATTGTTCTGAAATCGTTATATATTTGTATATATTTCAATGGCTTGATCGAGGGTCAAATAGAATCGGATTCGTCTCAAATTTTGTACATTGAGATTTTAGAACACATAGATCACATCTAGTTGCAAAAAATTTTTAAATTTTTTTCTTATAGATTTTTTGTGGTGGACCGCACCAAGTGCATGATGCGGTCCAGCCTCAATAGAATACATACATACATGGATGCATGCATGCATATATAGAGATATACATGCATGCATGCATGCATACACACACACACACACGCACGCACACACACATATGTTGACTGAGATCCATTCAGATGGATCAAACATGAGTATCCATCGAAGTCAAATTTAAAATCGGACAATCTAAATGAAAATCAGTTCCATTGGATGTGATCTAACATGTCTAAACTGCCGATAAACAAAATTTCAAGTGATTTGGACATATTTTGCACATGCATCAAGTGGTGGCAAAATCAATGTTCTAGAATAGTCATAAAATCGGCTAATTTTGCAACCACTTGATGCATGTGCAAAACATATCCAAATAACTTAAAATTTTGTTTATAGGTAGTTTAGACATGTTAGATCACATCAAACAAACGGATTTTCCGTTTAGGTTGCCAAATTTAAATTTGTCTTGGATGGATCTGTATGTTTGATCCATCTGAATGGATCCTAGTCAACCTCCATATTTATAAATATACATATATACATATATATCTATGGATTCATGTAGATCAGCCGACACATGATCTAATACATCAGGTGCAAGACACACAAATGTGGGCCCCAACGAGGAGAAGCCCACGTGTGGCATGTACTTTCTACTTTTTTGTGTCTTGGAACATGATCTATTAGATTAGGTGCCACCTTTTCTACATTAAATCCATATATCTATGTATATATGTATGTATGTATGTATGTATGTATGTATGTATGTATGTATGTATGTATGTATGTATGTATATACACTCACGCACACACACATATATGTGTGAGAGTGTATATACATATATACATATACATATACATACATACATACATTTTTTTAGAAATTAAGTGTATCTTCATATATAAACTGCACAGGTCAATATACAAGCATAACTAGGGGTGGGTAAGGCTTGGACCACACGAGAATATGAAGAGGGCACAAGCATTGTCAGTGATAACTCGGAGCCCCAATGGCCCCACAACTTGAAAAGCGAGAACTACACAATAGTGCACCTAGGTACGAGTAATGCCCCAATTAGTAAAAATGTAATGATCGTCAGATGCCTCACTGCTAATGTGAGGCATGACTAAAGAGAAATCCGAGCAAATATGTAACACCCCACTGCCCGGGATACCCGGGAAGTACGAATCCATCCCAGCTTCTCCCAGAGTAGCGAGTGTTACGAAGGGAGACAAGAAAAGAATACAAAAGGAACCGGCAGGTCACTGCGCACTGCTGGGATAGTACCTGTAATGTTTCCATTTAAAAATCATCCAAACACAAATCAGGAACACCAAATAATATAGAAATATCTAGAACCAACACTGAAACAAAGAGAACAACCCTGATATTATACATACCAATCATGTCCAGGTACATCTTTATACTAATCAATGAATACAACATCTCAACACTACCCTAGAGACAACCCAAAAGTACATGTGTCACTCACCTCTCCCATCACCATCCAATCCTACACTCAAACACCTTAACCGTAACTCTAAACTCCATCTCTGCCACCAACTCCAACACCTGAAAAACAACGGTGGGGCACGTTAATGTGTGACTTAGTAGGAAATCCAGCTCCCCCTCAAATGCCACATCCTAAAATGCAACTATGTGCATGTACAGAAGATGATGCAAATAACATAATGGTATGTCATGGCAGAATCATGGGGACTCAAGGTAAAAGAGATTACAATGGAAACAACACAACAATAGCAAAGGGTATAAGAGGGGAGGGGTTACAATAGTTGCATGAACAACAACCAAAACTAGCTAAAGGAAATAACAACCACAAGAGCAACGTAGAGGGAAAGTTACAAAGAACTACAAAGTTAAATAAATAAATTATTTAATTAGTCTTGCTCTTTAGAAATCTGGGTATCGAGTGGAACATAAGAAACTGGAGCTCACCCACAGTGGTGGGTGGATGCTATGACTCACCCAGATACACTGTTACAAAAGCAGCCATTCTTTTCTTTTTCTTTTGATGCAATTCTGCCCACTATCCGCCGTGCTAGCTCGTCAGGAGTGCGAGTGAACTAACCCAAAGCAAGTCCAGCCCTTATGCCTATCTGATACTCAGGTTTTCCCCAATATCTCCATTTGTTGTGCTCACCCTCTTTAGAGAGAATTGAGACATCCAAGATTTCATTTTAACGTCATTTTGAATATAACGGGGATCATGTTGGCATGGCTCAATTTCAATATCTGTCATTTAACATTTCTGAATACCATAACTAATAGGGTCATGCACCTAAGTGACATGCACTTCATCATACCCCATATCAATCCTCATCCCATTCCATGCCAGACCATGCCATACTTGTGTCCCCAACATCGCAATTCTTGCACTTACCGTCACTAGGCATTTCATAAACACATGATAAGCATCATGTACAACATCACAATCACAGTAGAAATTTAATAGTATATCGTCCCAATCAAACTTTCTTTCTTGTAATAACAACAATTATGGACAATAAGAGTATAATTGGCAACAATGTATAATTCAACATCCCATTGAAATGATTCAGCTTGTTGGAAAACGCAGGCAGTCACAACAAATGGCCATATATCATCAGTTTTTATTGGGAATTTGACAAAAGTTACTAAATGAACGTTGTAAATCTACCAATTTTACATTTCCATGCCAAGTTTCAGAAAATCATCATTAGTATGTGAATTATGGTGGCCAAAATGGTAACAGGTAAAAATTCTACAGAAAAACAAAAAACTGCAGCAGCTTGCTCAATAAATTACTCATAGTTACAATCGGATATGGATGAAGTGAAAAACATGAATATTTTGTATCTTAAAGAGTAGATATCCAAAATGTCCTAAAACACCTAGCTCTGATAAGTGCAGTAGTAGATATGGCTTAGTTAGTGAAGGATGTCCAAATTAGCCTATTACTCCTAAAATTTGGCCGAAACCATAAGGAACCCCATACATGACTTTTAACTAGAAAACTATAAGCTACATGACTATATTTTTCTCAGATTTTTATTCGAACTAAAAATAATAGATATCCATAGTTAAACAGAGGACAGTTGCTGGAAATTGAAAACATATTTGCAACAACTCTTAACTAAACTCCACTAACATGCAAGTGACATGAGATAAGAGAGGGATTCCTACCTCATATGAAGCGATATTTCCTCCTCTAAAACACCAATCTTGAGCTCTCTCCATGACTCCTCAAATCTCCTTCAAGAAAGCTCCCAACTTTGCTTTAAATCTTCCCTTAAAAGCTCCAAATGAACCCACAAGCAAGCACTTTGTATTAGGGTTCTAAAGGGTGAGAGGGAGGGGGTTTTCCTTGCAAAATGAGAACAAGGAGGGGGAGAATGAAATTGTTTGAGGGGAGGAGATAAATGAGATATAAAAGAGAGGATTTGGGTGGTTGGAGTCATTAATGCTAAGAGAAATCTACTCACGTCTTCAATTTTCTCAACTTTTCACTTATTTGTCTTTTCTTTCCATTTTCATTTCTTTTTCCATTTTCTTAATCCACATCCTTATCTCCCACGTTTATGGCAAAGCCCCCTTGGAAAAGTTAACTCATTTGTGCACACACCTCTCCTTCACTCACACACACTCTAATTTCTACACTAACCACTATTCTATACACACCCACATCCTAAACATACACACATCCAATTAAACACAAGAATGCCACATGGTGGGCTCCGAAAAGGTGCTCTCTCTCAAGCGCAAGAGTCCGTACAAGTAGTAAAATCTGGGAGTCCAGATGTCGAATCCACGGGAAGAAATCTGATGCAACCACAATTCAAATCAAATAGAAAGCCTACGAAAAGAAACTAACCACTTCAATAATGATGGCGATGTGATGATTTTAATGGTGGTGAACAATGCGAACAAAGAAATTCGTGTATGAAAATACCTATTAAAAGTACGCACATGGTATGGGTTCGTTAGGATCAATGATTCAAATTAATTTGGTTGACGGATATAACACAATGAATTCTCTTTTTGAGAGCAATTCACCGGAAAATACCCAATATAACTCAATGAATTCTCCTTTTGGGAGCAATTCATCGGAAGATGCCCTTTTGGGGGTTCAAGCAAAATATTCAATAAGATCGTCGCTAAAGTTATAATACGATATGAAACTCTCTTTTGGAGAGATCAAAACTACGGTATGAAACTCCCTTTTGGGGAGATAAAAACTCACCCTTTTGGGGCGATCATCAACTAAATCAATTCTTTTGGAATATGAAAAAGTCGATTTACGAACAAAGATTACAATTTTAACAACGTTTAACGGTTTAGTACAAGGATATTCAACCAAACTAACACAAATCACATCCCCTAACTACTCCATACCATGCACAAATAAGTTTTAGCTACTCATGGTGCAAGAATAAATAAGTTTCATAGCCAAATACTTCAAGTTCATAGCAAAATACGATGAAAAACACCAAAATACGGGGTAGAAGTTTAGAAATATATCACCAAATCTCCAAGTTTCGACTTCAAACTCTCTGGAAATAATAAAAATAGCCTCTGGAATTTTACAGAATTTTACAGAGGGGAAATACGGCTCCTAGAGCCTCCAATACGCCCAAAATACGCCCCAATCTGCTTGTATATGCCCAAAAACCCCTAAAATACCTTATATACACTCATTGCGGGTTTAGTGTGTGTTAACGGGTCTAAACCCGCACCAATATCGCGCCCGAACTCATCCAAGCCGTTGATCTCGATCGGAGCCAACGAGGGCCACACATCGCAGCGGGATTGACTTCATGCCGCCACGTGGCCAAGCGAATCACACAACAGCTCGAACCCAGCTCGGATGCTACGGGCCGTCGGATCAGCATCGTGCGCACGAAAGTGCGCCACGTCGCACGAAAATTTCGCTGCCGCTTCGTTCGCTTCGGGCATGATCGCCTCCGTCGGATCGAATTTGTGCGTTCGAGATCAGGCCACGTCTCCATGAGGAACTCAGCCTTCTTCGCGTCGAGCGGGATTTATTGGGGCCGTTGGATTGGGATCGCTCGGTTTTCATTCCACCACGTCGCCGCTTACGCTTATCGCCCGATCTTTGCATCGTATCCGTCCGATCAAGCGGAGAGTCGCTGCGATGGCGACACGTGCACTGATAACTCCCGCCTTCGATCCGCTTCTAGCTACGCTCGACAGCCGTATGATCTTCATCGCACGGCTCTGAAGCGGCCACGTCGCCCCTTCGCTGGGCGCTTCATCTATCCGTTGGATTGGTAATCAACGGATGCGAAATGACCACGTCGCCTGTGATACGTTGGCCGTCGATTGATCTCCAACGAATGGGATGCTGCCACGTGGCCGTATAGGAGTATTTTGGCTATATTCCTCTATTTAAATTGTATTCTGCATTCAAAAATTCATAGTAATTAGCACAGATCTCAGAAAAATACAAATAAATAGTCGTTGGAATCGTGAGATCGAGGCCAAGCTAGGAAAAATATAAAAAGTGCAGAAATACTCCTTTAATTGCTGTTTGTGCTCAAATAGTGTGTTTTCTTTAATAAATAAATGTGTAGAAAATACGTATGAATTAGAGAACAATGTAGCATCACATGAGCACAAAATAGGGCTAAATGGGGGGTTAAATATGTAATATTGAACCCGAGTCACACCCCCCAACTAGTGATTTGCTAGTCTCTAGCAAAAAGAGCGATAAATGCAGATGAGTAATAAAACAATAAGTTCTTTCAAATTGCTCATGGCATGGCTCAATAATACGCATTCCAACATGATCTTGACCATCAATATACACATCCATGTACAAAATCAATCACATGATATTTTCTCTAATTTAGTATGAATAAATAACATACAAGCCTCGTTTTGCGCCAGTGAAAGTATAACACGTCGTTTTATACTAGTTTTCGTGTTTCCAAGGAAGTGGCCTATCAAAACAATCATTCAAGACATGGGTATTGAAGTTGCTTAGTATATTCACCATTTCTTTTCTTTTATTCGTTCCGCGTAACGCGCATCAAGCAACATTCGCAGAAAAATGTATAACTTGGATCGCTCCATCAAATGAGTGAGTTTCATGTCAATGGCTCCCAAATCAGACGATAATAGGGCATTAGGCCAAGAAGGACCCCTCGGACTGTACTACTCGAGTCAACCAAGTTATTTATTAGTGACATACTTATTCATTCATTATTCATTCATTTTTCTTTTCTTTTCTTTTCTTTTTTTCTCTTTTTCTTTGTAAGCAACTCAACACCCATTCTTTGAATATAAACATTAGTATCAAAGGCCAAAATCCTCTTCAACTTGAAGACTATTCTTATAAATCGTGTATACTTAAGCTTTTTCATCACATTAGCATGCATGAAATGAATTCAAACTATTTCGAGATATTAATCATGAAAATTGAAAATTTTCATGAATAGCATATTAACGATAATTCCATGAAGGGAAAATAATTTAATCAAGCCATAAACAATTTTTTAGAACTCAATTAATGCGTAATCATCCGAATTTGAGGCATATGAATGAGTTTTAAAATGATGAGATTTGGCGATTTATTCTTCTCAAAAAAAATCCTAAGGTCTCATACACACCCCCCAACTAAAGATGGACATTGTCCTCAATGTCGAAAGGGGTACGAGTTTATTCACGCAAGCAACCTAGAAAGCATATAAAATCTACACTACTGGAAAGAACACACCGTGATCAAATGGCGGATCCCGAATCTTTAATTGTGGAAGAAGTTGTTCAATTTGCTCCTTGCGCTCCTCGGTGATTATTCTTCCTCCAAAAACTAATTTGGACCCCAACAACACAACTCCAAGCATCTCTATAAGCTGTTTGCCAATGTCCTGCGAGAGATGAGTTATGTCAGTCCAAATTATTTTAAAATTATTCTCAATGAAAGTATTCCAAATGTAGTCATCAAAATAAGTGAAAGAAATTAAAGCAAGTTGACGACTACTCCCTGAAAGATATGCACTACTCTCGGTATGATGCTCGATCGTTGGGGAGAGGGGTAAATGATTTTGGGAAAAACCTAGAGGAGGGCATGGTTCTGAATCCATGGAGATAATCTCAAAACCCTTGTCCCTAGCTGTCTCCTCCTCTCGTTCATCCAAAATTGCTAGCTCGTCCTCTCTTTTGCACACACTTTCTGCCATGTGGATATGTATATTCGTGTCCTCAACGTGACATGGCTTGCTCGATTTACCTGCAATAGAAGATAAACTCGTATTAGATTCTTTAGGTTGAATATCAAAAGAATTATTTTCTTCTAAGCAAGCGGCGATCAAATTAAGATCTTCAATGGATTTCTGAATCTGCCGACTCCGAGCAAGAAAATTCTCCTGGAATTGATGGGATGTAGCCTCCTGTGTCTGAATAATCAGGTAAACTTCCTCTTTCAAGGATTGCAAAGGTACGTCTACGCTTTGATCTTCTTGATCAAGGCTCGAAGGCTCCGTTGAATCGCTCTCTGAAGTCTCTTTCCCGGTTTCATCATTTTCTTGAAGAGACTCCATGTATTCCCACGCCTCTGTCGGCGTCATGCCTCCCAATAATTCCTGCAGCTGTGGTCATAGTCCATCTAGGAAGGACGCCATAAGCTCTTCATTTATGTACCCATGCTACGGATAGCTCGATATAATGTCTGTGAACCTCCTCCAGGCCTGAAAGAAAGTTTCACAGTCAGTTTGATTAAAATTAACAATTTTGAGCTTCTCCATTCTATGCTTGTGTGCATTAGCATACCTTGCATCATACAGATTGTTTGTGCAATAGAAGTTCATATATTCCATTTTTAAAAAAATAAAATAAAATAATAAAAAAAAATTTATGTACAGTAAAGTGGAAAGATATCACCGAATGTCCTCTAAATGAAATAAACCGTAGTCACAAACCATTCCTCCCCGGCAACGGCGCTAAAAACTTGGTGGGCTCCAAAAAGGTGCTCTCTCTCAAGCGCAAGAGTCCATACAAGTAGTAAAATCTGGGAGTCCAGATGTCGAATCCACGGGAAGAAATCTGTTGCAACCACAATTCAAATCAAATAGAAAGCCTACGAAAAGAAACTAACCACTTCAATAATGATGGCGATGTGATGATTTTAATGGTGGTGAACAATGCGAACAAAGAAATTCGTGTATGAAAATACCTATAAAAAGTATGCACATGGTATGGGTTCGTTAGGATCAATGATTCGTATTAATTTGGTTGACGGATATAACACAATGAATTCTCTTTTTGAGAGCAATTCACCGGAAAATACCCAATATAACTCAATGAATTCTCCTTTTGGGAGCAATTCATCGGAAGATGCCCTTTTGGGGGTTCAAGCAAAATATTCAATAAGATCGTCGCTAAAGTTATAATACGATATGAAACTCTCTTTTGGAGAGATCAAAACTACGGTATGAAACTCCTTTTTGGGGAGATCAAAACTCACCCTTTTGGGGCAATCATCAACTAAATCAATTCTTTTGGAATATGAAAAAGTCGATTTACGAACAAAGATTACAATTTTAACGACGTTTAACGATTTAGCACAAGGATATTAAACCAAACTAACACAAATCACATCCCCTAACTACTCCATACCATGCACAAATAAGTTTTAGCTACTCATGGTGCAAGAATAAACAAGTTTCATAGCCAAATACTTCAAGTTCATAGCAAAATACGATGAAAAACACCAAAATACGGGGTAGAAGTTTAGAAATATATCACCAAATCTCCAAGTTTTGACTTCAAACTCTCTGGAAATAATAAAAATAGCCTCTTGAATTTTACAGAATTTTACAGAGGGGAAATACGGCTCCTAGAGCCTCCAATACGCCCAAAATACGTCCCAATCTGCTTGTATATGCCCAAAACCCCTAAAATACCTTATATACACTCATTGCGGGTTTAGTGTGTGTTAACGGGTCTAAACCCGCACCAATATCGCGCCCGAACTCATCCAAGCCGTTGATCTCGATCGGAGCCAACGAGGGCCGCACATCGCAGCGGGATTGAACTTCATGCCGCCACGTGGCCAAGCAGATCACACAATCCGCTTCACATCAGCTCGAACCCAGCTCGGATGCTACGGGCCGTCGGATCAGCATCGTGCGCACGAAAGTGCGCCACGTCGCACGAAAATTTCGTTGTCGCTTCGTTCGCTTCGGGCATGATCGCCTCCGTCAGATCGAAATTGTACGTTCGAGATCAGGCCACGTCTCCATGAGGAACTCAGCATTCTTCGCGTCGAGTGGGATTTATTGGGGCCGTTGGATTGGGATCGCTCGGTCTTCATTGCACCACGTCGCCGCTTACGCTTATTGCCCGATCTTTGCATCGTATCCGTCCGATCAAGCGGAGAGTCGCTGCGATGGCGACACGTGCACTGATAACTCCCGCCTTTGATCCGCTTCTAGCTGCGCTCGACAGCCGTATGATCTTCATCGCACGGCTCTGAAGCGGCCACGTCGCCCTTCGCTGGGCGCGTCATCTATCCGTTGGATTGGTAATCAACGGATGCGAAATGACCACGTCGCCCGCGATACGTTGGCCGTCCGATCGATCTCCAATGATTGGGATGCTGCCACGTGGCCGTATAGGAGTATTTTGGCTGTATTCCTCTATTTAAATTGTATTCTGCATTCAAAAATTCATAGTAATTAGCACAGATCTCAGAAAAATACAAATAAATAGTCGTTGGAATCGTGAGATCGAGACCAAGCTAGGAAAAATATAAAAAGTGCAGAAATACTCCTTTAATTGCTGTTTTGTGCTCAAATAGTGTGTTTTCTCTAATAAATAAATGTGTAGAAAATACGTATGAATTAGAGAACAATGTAGCATCACATGAGCACAAAATAGGGCTAAATGGGGAGTTAAATATGTAATATTGAACCCGAATCACCACACATTAAGCATACATTTATATATCCACATATCCACTACTTCATATGACACAAATACACCGGCATTATGGATGCACTACTATATACACTACATCATGCATTACTATATACACAACAATTCAAAATATACCAATATTACCAAATCAATACACATATCATTACACAATAACACTCACTGCACTCCCTCGTTATACACACTACGCACGTATTCAAACATGCATACACTAAAAAAGATAGGCCCTAATGTATATGGAACTCTGGGCCATTACAAAATACCACCAAAGACTATAGTTCTTAGCATGGCTTTTCTCTCCAAGACCCTATGATTTCAAAGTAGTCATCACCAGCTTTGCTAGAGTGGAAGTCGCATTATTACGGTGAAGTGTTCCTAAAAGCAAATTACCCACTTTTGAGAAAGATTCAGGGGTCAATGAGGTGATGCCCAGCTTGAGGAGGGTCAAGCCAATAATATATTTACTAAAGGAGCATGAGAAGAAAGTGTAATCAATGCTCTCGGCCTCTTCCTCATACAACAGGCAGAGATCAGATAGGATCATCCACCAATCGATATATAAGATAGTCTCGTGTAAGAAGCTTCTTGTGGGCAACATGGATGGTCATAATGGACCATTTCGGGACACACCCCGAGAACCAGATGATAGCATAATACACGAAGATGGTCCCCAGAGTTCTACCACATCCCAATCCACCTAGAAGGAGAAACGAGGGGTGTTTAAGCAGCTCGAACTATCCTCCCCTCAGAGATCTGCATGGAGGCAAGCAGGTGGCACAGAGGGTCAAGGACCAGAGTAAGCAACCGACGACTCCCATCCCAGTAGTCACTAACCTTAGCATAGAGATCAACCTTGGAAACATGGAATAGAGAATAGAGATCCCCACACGACAGCCATTAATCAAACCAGAAGAAGGTGGAATAGCCATCCCCCACCACCTGTTTGATGTGGGCCATCACTTTCTCCTTACTACACATCAAGAATTTCCAAGTACGATAGTCCATAGTTTAGCTGTGTAGGATCTGAAACTATAGAGAGAAACACATGATGGGGGTGAATGGTGTTTTATAATGATAATAAGGAAATTATGCCAAATTATAAAACCAGTATGAAACCTTAGTACAAAAAAATAAAGAGAGAACAACAACACAGAGAATGCAAACGCAAACACCGGATTTAAACTGGTTCAGATTCACTGAGTCTCCCTCATTCCCTTGAATCCTACTCTAGCAACCCTGTAGCCAACCAGATAGTGATTAGTGTGCCACTAATACCCAGTTGCAAAAAACTAGCAAGTGTAAAAACTGATACACATTCTTCTTCCACTTCCTACAACTCGGAAATGGATCACTCTCACAAGCCGAGAGTATATCTCAAATATCAGAGATAAAAGAGAACCGAAATGTTCAATATGAAAACAATTTACACAACATATGCCTTGAATAATAACTTGACGAATGAAGCAAAAGGATGTGTATGGTGTGCTCTAAATGATGAGATAATGAGTACTTACCTCTTGTCTTAAGACGATTAGCAATGAATGCTAGAAGCTTGATCTTGAAAGCTTTGGAGATAATTTATATAAAACTTAGAGCTTGAGCTTGAATGGCTTTGAATGCTCTATAGAAGAATGAATGACTTGCAATTACTTGAGAGTGTATTCAATGGTGTGTCTAAGCATTCTCAAGTCAAGACATTAAAGCCCTATTTATAACCCACCGAAATCTGTCCAAAATCGTAGAAAATCCCAAGCATTTAATGCTTGAAACGACTATTAACAGCAGAAATCCTAGTCACAAGGCGCCTGAAGTAAACAGACAAGACGTCTATTGTACTGGTCTGATTGGGTCAATAATGCAGTCTAACGAACACTTGGCAGACGTCTGAAGAAGACTTCCCAGACGCCTGGTACACTATCCAGACGTCTGGATTAAAGGCATCAGACACCTAATCATACTGACATTGAAGAACTAAGTTACTAGAATGTTTGGTCCGAATAACCAGACATCTGATGTTCATTATCCAGACGTCTGATCAACTGTACAGACGTCTAGTAATACAACTTCAAACACCTGATCATGACTGACTGCAAAGATTGAGTTGCTGAAATTTTGCTCATAAATTACTAGGCGTCCGATGTATATCATTCAGGCACCTGACACATTGTGCAGACGTCTGGTAACATAACTTCAGATGCCTAATTTAGTTAGACTACATAAGCCGAGTTACTTCATTTCTATGCCTTTATATGCTCACAAACAACTTTGTGACATATTAATTAATTTATTTCCTATAAATACATTTGCATCAAATACAAATGGACTGAGGGCATACATCCCTCAACATCTCCCACTTAAACTCGGAATCATTTATCCCGAATCCAGAAGCTATCTGCAACCTCTTTGCAATTTTATGTCTCTTGCATCAAATGCATTAATCTTATTCTTTAATATTTTAGACTTATATCCAAACTCTTTTTGACTTAATGATATTGTTGGGACCACCCTAACTACAGGTGGGACTGGAAACCCCAGACAGTAGTGACCACGAGCAGCAGATGCCATCCCAGTTTCGGTATCATAATTATGTGGTTAACTCATTGACATGAGTATTGTCGGGACCACCCTAACTGTGTCCATGATGAATACCGCAGTTTTAATCCATTCATCAAAACTATATCGCCTAGTTAAACCTAGGGTACAGTCAAACTGTCAACCCTAATAGCTTGAACTTGTTTAGTCTTCATTGGTCTTTAGTTATATAATGTTGGGCTTCTTCTAACATACTTTGGCCAAAAAATTTCACTAAAGACCGAACCAACATATGCGACACTAACTCCCTATAATATGAGAGACGAATCCTTTCTTGGTCATTACTCTCCTCGCATGCTTCAAGTGTCACCCAACCAAAGACCTTTCGACAAGCATTGCCTCGAATACAGGTCAGAAATCTAAGTGACATCATTCACGTACAGATTTGTACAATGACCTCAAGTCCAAGGACCAATTAGCCTATCATCACTGAGAGTTATCACTGACAGATTTGTTATGTTAACCATGTGATAACTCTCGTTGGGTCGTTCAGTGAACTCATTCTCTAATGAGCACCTGAGTGTCGTCTCTGACTTCGCCAAGTCAAACGGCCATGAGATCATCGTCACCACTTAATGGTGAAGACAAAGACACAATGGTTTATCCGATGTTTAGATATCCTTTTCTCGAAACATCTACGACCACAAACGATTTTAGACTTATGCTACTAATGGTCAAACAATTCTCTATGATCTAGATCCTCTTTTCGATACGTGCTTAATTTCGCATTAAGTCTCAGGACTTTACCTAAGTTCTAATTTCGACTACATTATTATTAACTTAGATAAATTCTTACCAAACAGCTTACTGTTATTTTGAACAAGACGTTTGTACACGTACACAGAGATAAATTACCTCGAGGGCATACCCATCTCCCAACACATACTTTTATAACCCCTACATAATAGAGCCCAATGATGATACAAGGACATTGAATATATGGCGTGTGTTTGTTGGATTTATGACGATACATTGGTACATTGCTATAGTATGCTTGAAGTATGTCAAGAAACCAGTAATGAAAATTATAATTAATTAGCTGAGGGCAATTGGTTATGGATTCATGAATAGCTTGGACATGATCGGTGAGTTGTTGTTGCATGTGGTATGCATTGAATGTATTGGCTATGTTTTGCATTGTGGATTCATATATAAGGTTTGAAATACAGTTTCATAAAAATGAAGGGATATGTTTCAATGTCATATCATTGTTGTGTTATGCCAATCTTTTAATTTTGTATATATGTATGAATCTTTTAAATTTTCTGAATTTAGTGATGCTATATTATGAAATCTGTGTTTATGTTTTTTTGGTCCCATGCACGATTTTATGATAAAAGCAAATGTCAGTAACAACTTATGCTTGAAGTTATGTTTGATGCAAATAAGGTTTAGACAGATCAAAATGGATAACATTCGGGTTGTTCAATGTGTACATCAGACGTGACGGCTATTATTTTTTTCATCATACACTTACAGCTATAAGAAGATGATATGGCTAACCATATACCTCAAGAGACATCAGGGATGCGTGATATTCATAGAAAATACCACATGCATAGAATTCTATATGGTTCTAAAAGTAGTTGTTTACACTACTTAAGAATGTGCAGACATGTGTTATTTAATCTTGCAAATTTAATGCGACAAATTGATATTCTTAAAGACATTTATCATGTATCCATCAAGGAGCAGTTAGCAATGTTTCTTCATATCATATGGCACAAGTCAAAAAATAGATTCATGCAAGTTGATTTTATAAGGGCAGGGACGACAGTTAGCAATTACTTTAACAAAGTGATGTATGGAGTTTGTACCCTTCGGAATAGGTTAATGAAGCAAGCCCCAAACGAGACTGCACCAAAGATACTCAATAATCCCAATTGGTTTGCATTTTTCAAGGTAATTGATTTTTTATGAATATCAGGCAGTTACTAAAATGATTTATGGTGATTGCAACTTGTCCTTTATTGATTACGATGTAGGATTGCATTGGTCTCATTGATAGGACACATATCGATGCCATGCTATCAGCCAAACTAGTATCCCGATTTAGAGGTCGTAAAGGGGTTATACAAAATGTGCTTGCATCTATAACGCCAAATAAAAGATTCACTTATGTAATGGCCGGGTGGGAAGGATCCGCAAGTGATTTCACGGTCCTAAAAGATGCATTGCCATACCCCCCCAAACGGGCTGCGAGTGTATGCTTGTAATATGTAAACTTTTTCCTAAATATCATATATACGTCTATCTGAATTCATGGGAATATAAAATGGGTTTAATTTTTCAGTTGTAGGGAAATATTACATATGCACTGGATATACAATAATGTCTGGGTTCATATATCCTTACCAGAGTATTAGATACCATCTGAAAGACCATACTGATCGAGTGCCTCAAAATCACAGAGAGCTCTTCAACCTAAGACATTCTTCATTAAGAACAAAGATCGAGTTGACTTTTGGAATACTAAAGAATAAGTTTAAAATTTTGTCTGCCAAGCCTCACTATCCATTCAAATCTCAGGTCGATATCGTCCTTGCTTGCACAGTTTTGCATAATTATATCCAAATAGCAGATCCTCATGATCCACATCTAAATGCAGATGGGGATGTGTTTGAGGAGGATGCAGATGAGGATGTGCTTGATGACTCGATAATGGATCTTTCGCAACAGTTGTCCATATGTGAACAAACTGAACAAAGGGATCAATGGAAACTTCGCAGGGATCATTTAGCTTGGGAAATATGGGTGGACTGTTGTAACATACATAAACAAGGAAACACAGATGAACATGGTCTATACGGGATGCGTTAAATTAAGATTTTATACGGTATCTTTTAAGTTGAATTAGTTGTATTACAATAGGGTTTATTATATGGTGATGATGTTGGTTGATGCATGATGTGTCATTATATTCCACATTTTATCTATATGATTACACGTCAAAATGATTGCTCAATTACATATTTCATACACTTTTACGCTCATAATTGGAACTATTGTACTTTAAGAGCGTTTGGTTGCATTTCAGGGAATATCGAGCGATTTGGAGTATATTGGAGGAGAGAGCGCGTGCTTCGACACCGAAACTACTGAGGCGTCACGTTCGGTGACTTAAAGCTGTCGGGGAGCAAGGAAGGGGCAAGAGAGAAGGGAAGAAGAAGAATAGAATGAAGAAATTATGGTTCTATGATACCATGACTCATGGATTCCAGGTCACTCAATCGAGCTATGTGTGGTGAAGGAATCGAGCGACCCAAAGTGCTGGAAACAAGACAGCTGTGCACTCTTTTCAAATCTGCTATCACCTGGGATCTTTCTAGTATTATTTTGATATTGTTCCCATATAGTAGACTTCAATCCGGTTCCAACGCCACCAAGAACGTGCCAATCTGAGGTCAAATGAGCTCTGGGGAATTTCTGCAAGCTGATGCTGCAGTGCTGAAATCTGTTTTCGACCACTTACTCACCTGAGCAGGACCCTACTCGACCAAGCAGAGTGATAATTCGACCGAACAGAAGCCTACTCGAGCAAGCAGCTGCCTACTCGACCAAGCAGCTACATACCTGACCGAGCAGAATGATAATTCGACCGAACAGCTGCCTACTCGACCGAGCAGCTACATACTCGACCGAGCAGAGTGATAATTCGACTGAACAACAGCCTACTCGACCGAGTAGACCCTACTCGGTTCGAGCAGGCAGAGCGATGTTTTTGGACAATAAATCCAGATTTCTTACGACTCAACCGAGTAGCCACCTACTCGACCGAGTAGCTACCTACTCGACCGAGCAGGCCCTACTCGGTCCGAGCAGGCAGAGCGCGGTTTTGGACAAGGAATTCATATTTTTTGATGACTTAACCAAGCAACTACCCACTCGAACCGAGTCACCGTGGGCCCAGATTTTATGTTGTGTTCGGATCCTGCTTTGGGGACGACTTTGAGAGGGCTTCTTAAAGCGGTTTGCGAGGGTTTTGGAGGGGGATAGATTAGAAGGATAACCAACATTTTTTGGGAAAAAGAGTTTTTAGAGAGTTTGGAGAGTTTTGGGGAAACGATCTTTTGGGAGTTAGGCTACGCCATAGGCCCCTCGTTTGTATCAAGATAAGTACTTTTGTCTCTTTAATTCCATTTTTTATTTCTTTGTGATTTCTTACTGAATATCTCTTTGATGCATGCTATGATGAATTCCCTTGCAATTATCGAATCTTCTATTGCTTATCCTATGGTGCATGCGTCGTTCTATCTAGGCCTAATAGATTAGCCCTAGGATTTTAGGATTTAGATGCAAAGACAGCATTTTTATGATGCGTTGGGAATAAAGGGTAAGTACTTTGGTTGATCCAGCCAAATCCTTGGGAGAATCTCGTACTGGGATCATGCCCAGGGTCTGTGGAATTGATTAACATAAGGAGTATCCTTAGGATTTAATTAGGGAGTCAGTAGATCCAATTAAGGCTCGTGACCATGCCCGGCTGGTGCCTTGAGGGGATTTACAGACAAACTATATCACTACATTGACGACTATCGCCATTGCATTAATGAGAGCCATCGAAGTACCTCGAAGCTCTAATTCACGATAGTGGTACAAGCTGAGAGACCAATCCCATAAACCCAATGCAACGTAAGAGTCCTAGCATAGCATCGACTTTCGACAGACCTAGTGGCGAGTCCTAAAGCCATAGTCTTTCATATTTTATTCTTTTCTTTGTGTGGAATCCCTTGTCTGTGATATCGAGTGACACGATCTTCGTATCTATCACCATTACAACATTCCATATTCCACATCCACCAATAAACCTGCAAGTCTAACTCAACCTAGGAGTAGATAGGTAGTATAGCACCGCTTCTCCGTGTTCGATACCCACTTGCCACTATACCATACGATTGTGGTTAGACGACATCGTTTCGGAGTTAGTTCCGGCTCGATCAAGTTTATGGCGCTCTTGTCGGGGAGGCATCCTGACATATTATCTATTTACCACAATTAGGTTGATTAGACTGCATTAAAAAACAAAAAAATAAATCACATCAAAACAAAAAAACAAAAACAAAAAAACAAAAAAACAAAGAGAGAGAGAGAGAGAGAGTTTTCCCACCATATGCTATTATTATTATCTTTATCTCTCTTTGTACCACTGACGTCTTTTCCAGGTTGTCTACTTTGCTTGATCAGGTACAGTTGATGCAGCAATGGTGCTTCCAAAGATGATGCGACAGGGTTCTATACAATCCTTCATATATCTCATTGCTACATTCAATCAAGCTGATGGAGAATCTTTCAGGGAAGCCTTTTATAGGTTCGACAAAGCGTTAGGAATGTTCCAAATGGAGTCAAACTATGTGTGGAATGGTTTCCATCTACTTCCTCTCTTTACTAGAGGATTGCATAGATCCTCATTGGAATTCTTGTGGAGGATGCATCTGACAACCTTCGAGGAACTAAGATATGCAGCAGCTTTAGAGAGCTTATTGGACGCAGCTTGATCTTTTGGCTCATTAGCCGTCGAGGCAAGTGATCCAGAAGATTGTGAGCTCATCAATTTTATCATGAGTCGTGTGTCTGCTGCAGGTACCATCGAGGAGGATATTCACATTCGGCTTGGGGGAGGTATTATGTGCTTTGATATCCAACTGCAGACGAGACATCGGCACCTAGCACTGCAGAGCCATCTCATGCCGTCGTCGCCCCCTGCCACCCACATGAGTCAGAGCAGCATATACCATCAGAGGATATTATCGAGGAGGTCGTGCCTACAGTAGCGGAGCAGACCATCGAGGAGGACGTGACGTGGGACGATGACATCTACCGACAGATGGAGCCTGAATTGTGCCCTCCTCCTTTCGAGCTACCACAGCCATCATCACCTTCTACAGAGGCTAAGCATCCTCAGAGGACCACCCACCAGAGCTTACAGCTCCCACTCAGTGAGACCTCCTTACCCACTTCATTTCTGAATCTTGTATCCCATTTGATATTTATTTTGATTCAGATCATTTTGACACATCATACCTATTGCATGACACTTACAATTATGGACCTGAGGTATGCTTGAACATGTACTTATTTGAAGAACATGAAGAGCATGACGAGGAGTCACCTGATGAGTTGATATATGCATTTGATCAGGATATACCTGAAGATCTTGGAGAGGACACCGAGGAGAGAGAGGACATGGTACTTGAGAGTAAAGATTTATTTCTTGAGAAGTGTTGTCAACCATCCTTAATTTTAAATATTTATGTTGATGACCCTCTTTGGGAAACATTTTTTCAGGGGAACAATCTTTCACAATGGACTGATGCATTCCTTTTTTCGCAGGATACAGGTGGACGCCTGCGAAGAATGCTAGGGGATGTATCGCAGGAGTTCGTTGGCGTTAGTGGCTATACGCACCTGGTGGAGACACAGAAAGTGCAGATAGAGCAGCTGCCTGCACTGGCAAAGATATTGGACCCGCCTTCACCACAGGTGGTACCAATCTAGTAGTGTAGTATTTTATGATTTCAATAAACACGAATCCTCCTGACAGTGAGAGGACCGTATAGGATTTTATATGCTTTCTTAGTTTAATAAATTCACCTCATATGATGGCTCAATTATCTTTTACATCCAACCCACTATTTATCATCCATGCCCACCCTTATATTTGGCTCTTATTCCACCTCTCCCCCCAATTTTTATGTGATGTTTAAGTTTGGGGAGAGAGACTATTTTGTTGGGTGCGCCCCATCTTGTCGTTGTCCTCTATTTATATCATACACACATTGAGGACAATGTGATGTTTAAGCTTGGGGAGTGTATAGTGCACGCACTTTGCTTCATCTGAAACACACTTCGAAATTTCCATATGAACCATGTTCACTTCTATATTTATGTCTCATATGCTTCATTTTCTATGAAATATCGTGGATTTTTTTATGAACTCTGATATTGTTAGATTAGAGTTTGATTCCTTGATTATTGTATCTTTGTTAATATGCTTTTTCATAGTAAAATCCATAGTTTCACAACCATATTCTCGAAACAGTTAAGATAAAAATGAATGAATCAAATCTGAAAATCATTTGACTTTTGCGTGATTTGATTGATAATTCTATTGCTTCATGGATGTTTAGTGATTCATAAGAGATAGGATAACCTCACGACAACCAAAGTAGTGATGATTAGGATTCCTGAAATTGAGCCATGTCTAGATTCTATGCTTTTTCTTTTTCTTTTGTGAATAGCCAATAAATGATCTTTGATTATGTTTTTGCATTCCATCGTGTTTACGTGAGTTTGCAAAAATCCCCAAAAATGCAAAAATCAAACAAATATCCTGAATGAAAGGCCCTAGGGGTTCTTCGTAACCCATTGCCCTAAGACCATCTGGTCTGGGATGCATATGTTGCTTTTTGTATATATTGAGTTATCTCGTGTATATAAAGAAAGAAAAATGCATATGAAATATTCATATAGCCCAAAACAATATAAAACTACAAAAATCCCATATCATTTATCTCCATTTCTATATAGAACTAAGACATGGAAAAGTTGATGGGTTCTAGGAGTCTTGAAATGGTCATAGTGTGGTGATGACGTACCTTGATTGAATTTGCTAAATTCATTCCATGAAGTATAACAAAATACCACGCATGCTTGAAAACGTTTGATCATGACATATTATACTGCTTAGAGAATGAGTTGTGGACATTGGTTTCATTCCTGTAAACTTAGTATATTGCATGATAAACTATGATATGATATAACTCTACTCTCATTTTTATCACTTATCAAGTTCATTAAATCTATTGAAATCCACGTTATTTTAATTTGAGTGAGATTTAAGTATTTGTTGTGTATATGTGTTCTAACTTCAAATTGACGTGTGCTCACGAGATCTTGCATACATTGGGTTCTTGTAGTTTCTGAATTTGAGATTGAACCACTTGTCTCCATTACACACCACCCCGCCTCACATCTCCATTGTATCCCTCTCTCGTGTTAGCTTCTTACTAGTCTTCCTCGAGGACGAGTAAGAGGTAAGCTTGGAGGATTTTGATGTGTCATTATATTCCACATTTTATCTATATGATTACACGTCAAAATGATTGCTCAATTACATATTTCATACGCTTTTACGCTCATAATTGGAACTATTGTACTTTAAGAGCGTTTGGTTGCATTTCAGGAAATATCGAGCGATTTGGAGTATATTGGAGGAGAGTGTGTGTGCTTCGACACCGGAACTCCTGAGGCGCCGTGTTCGGTGACTTAAAGCTGCTGGGGAGCAAGGAAGGGACAAGATAGAAGGGAAGAAGAAGACGAGAATGAAGAAAGCAGGTTATAATACCATGACTCATGGATTCCAGGTCACTCGATTGAGCTATGATGCGGCGAAGGAATCGAGCAACCCAAAGTGTTGGAAACAAGACAGCCATGCACTCTTTTTAAATATGCTATCACCTGGTATTTTTTAGTATTTTTCTGATACTGTTCCCAGATAGTATACTTCAAGCTGGTTCCAACGCCACCAAGAACGTGCCAATCTGAGGTAAAATGAGCTCTGGGGAATTTCTGCAAGCTGATGCTGTAGTGCTGAAATATGTTTTCGACCACCTACTCGATCGAGCAGGACCCTACTCGACCGAGCAGAGTGATAATTCGACCAAACAGCAGCCTACTCGACTGAACAGCTGCCTACTCCACCGAGCAGCTACATACTCGACCGAGCAGAGTGATAATTCGACCGAACAGCTGCCTACTCGACCGAGCAGCAACATACTCGACCGAGCAGAGTGATAATTCGACCGAACAACAGCCTACTTGACCGAGCAGACCCTACTCGGTGCGAGCAGGCAGAGCGACGTTTTTGGACAATAAATCCAGACTTCTGATGACTCGACCGAGCAGCCACCTACTCGACCGAGCAGCTACCTACTCGACCGAGTAGGCCCTACTCGGTCCGAGCAGGCAGAGTGCAGTTTTGGACAAGGAATTCATATTTTCTGATGACTCGACCGAGCAACTACCTACTCGGACCGACTCACTGTGGGCCCAGATTTTATGTTGCGTTCGGATCCTGCTTTGGGGACGACTTTGAGAGGGCTTCTTGAAGCGGTTTGCGAGGGTTTTGGAGAGGGGATAGATTAGAATGATAGCCATCATTTTTAGGGAAAAAAGAGTTTTTAGAGAGTTTGGAGAGTTTTGGGGAGACGATCTTTTGGAAGTTAAGCTACGCCATAGGCCCATCCTTTGTATCAAAATAAGTACTTTTGTCTTTTTAATTCCATTTTTTATTTCTTTGTGATTTCTTATTGAATATCGCTTTGATGCATGCTATGATGAATTCCCGTGCTATTATCGAATCTTCTGTTACTTATCCTATGGTGCATGCGTAGTTCTATCTAGGGCTACTGGATTAGCCCTAGGATTTTAGGATTTAGATGCAAAGATAGGATTTTTATGATGTGTTGGGAATAAAGGGTAAGTACTTTGGTTGATCCAGCCAAATCCTTGAGAGAATCTCGTACTGGGACCATGTCCACGGTCTGTGAAATTGATTAACTTAAGGAGTATCCTTAGGATTTAATTAGGGAGTCAGTAGATCCAACTAAGGCTTGTGAACATGCCCGGCTCGTGCCTTGAGGGGATTTACCGACAAACTATATCACTACATTAACGACTACTGTAACGGCCGCTTTCCGACCATACGTATTTTAGCACGTATCTTTGTTGTTTCGTGCGCATATTTCCGTATTTGATTATTTTTACTGCTTTTCGTAGCTCAAACATATGACCGAACCACGTATTCACAACCCTCGCGGAGGCGCGAGCGTCCCGGTATTTTCATTGCAATTTTTGGATGTCGAGAGACCAAAATGCTTTAACCTAATTATTAATAAATAAAATATTTTTTAATTAAAATTTCGAATCTTAAATCTGATCCGTTTTCTAAGGAAATCAAACATTTATATGTTTTTTAAAAACAAATCTGTTTAATAAAAAATCAACTCCTTTTAAAACAACTAACATATTAATCTAAATCCATTCTTTTTAAAATCCAACTTTAGCTTTTCCCAGTCTTTCCAAATGGTTCGGGTGTTTTGTTTTTTATAGGGATCAACTCTAATCCAATACATTAAATGAATCAAATATCTCACCATATCTTAACTGTCAGCCCACTACTCTCTCCCCTTGACCCACGTCACAAGGGAATCCCTCAAGATCAGCACTTATCCCTCCCCACGTGAATTATCCCTCTCCTCCTGACAAGCTATAGAAGCCCTACAAGGAGCTAGACCCAGGGCTTTTGCATTCTCAGTCACACGAGAAATAGACTAGGCTGCTCTTCAATATTATTTTATTATAAGACCCGTACCTCATCTCTTTCCCCTCACGGGCCGCACCCTAACCCAAGCTCGTATTGTCATCTCTTTCCTTTGCACCACCTGTGCGCCTCTCCCCTCCTCCTCCGTGTGCCATCATCGAGAAACTCTAGGCCGTGTCGACACCCCCTGAACCGCCTCACCGTGCCCTCTGAAGTTGATGCCGGCCACCCCTTCACGTCCGAACTGCCATCTTCCCATCTCCAAGCACACAAGATGTTCAGGCCATCTTCCCTTGGATCTGCCACTCTCCATCTTCCCAACGACAGTTGCTCTGGCCCCCTTGCCGTCGGCCGTACCTCGCGCACGCAGCTGCGTTCTCTCCCTCCATAACAGCAGCCCGGCCTCCCCTAGCTTCGATCTCTCTCCCTCCCTTGAGCACACAGCTGCCGGCCACCACAAACGAAGCTGCCATACCCCCTCTACCCAGCATCGACAACCCATAGCTCCGGCCCGACAGCCTTGGCTCTAGCCAGTCCACGGTGAAACCCCCCAACTGTCGGTCTTTCCCCCTAAGCCGCAAGCCTCCTCACTGCTTATCCCAGAACAACCGGCCACCTAGGCCGTGGTACGCGTAGCCCTTATACGCGCAACGGCAGCCTTCACGGTGAACTGCGGCCTCCTCCACATGAACAGCGGACACCGCCCGCAGATCTTCCCGTTGACAGCTGCCGATTCCTTTGCTCAACCCACGTCAGCCCCTCTTCTTTTTAGAACCACAGATCCGTCCTTTTCACCCACATAGCGCGCAAACCGGCCTCCCACTAAGCCGAGATAACCCTCTGGCCTAAGTCGT
>JAULAV010004173.1:0-25041 GCA_030789695.1 Scilla litardierei | reverse complement strand
CAAATCTTTGAAAATTGTGATACTATGATACACTTCTATGTTCTAATTTTGGCAAATGCAAAACATTGGTTGATATTGTTGATTTGCACCAAGTTGAAGCATTGTTCATGGATTTTCTCTCTATTATGAGTGTGTATATTGATTTTAAGATCACGAATGAAAATTTTCTATTTTCCATGAACATCGATGGGGTTTGAAATGTGCTTTGGTGAAAATCTGATTTTGTCGCTTATTTTGCTTGGGACTAGCAAAAATCTAGTTTGGGGTGTGATTGAGGTGAAATATTGTATATTTACCCCTATATTTAGATGTCATTTTGTGCATATACTATGTTTATTTTGGCTCCATATGTGCATTTTTAGAATATCATGGGATTTTGGAGCTTATTCTCTATTTATGCACAAAATGCGATGTCTATAGCTTAATTTTAGCTTCTTATTTTTCTGGTACTTCTGTGACTTTTCTGAATTTTCTGGAATTTTCAGAATTTTGGAGCTTGGAGTCATTTTCTGGGATTTTTAAAGGCTAGAAATGATTTATAAACAAAGAAAATGAGTCTAAAACGTCAGCGCATGCACAACACGTCAGCCTGCCCTTTTAAACAAAGTAGGCAGGCGAAGCGTTCTGATGCGGGTCGAGCAAGTGCCAATCCCGACCTAAACTGCTCGCTCTTTAAGCGGGCGACTTTACACTGATGCAGGTCGGGTGTCTCAAGGCCGACCCAACTCGGCCGAATCAAAACGTTGAAAGAGCAGGCAGGCAGCGAATGAAGTGGATGGAGCGGGCACAAACCCCACCGCAAGTAATCTTCTGACCCGCAATGCTGCTGATAGCGTAAAATGAGGATTTGGGGCTGTTTGAGCCCTATTCTTCTTCCTGTTCATTTTGGGGGCAATTTTTAGGGGCTTTGGGGAGAGTTCTTCAGTTTTGGAAGCTAGGAGCTTGGAGGAGGATGCTAGAGGAGGATTGAGCACATTCTTGAGAGATTTTGGGTGATCACTTTCCTTTTCTTTGGTGTTGTTTTGATTGCTATTGAATGTAAAGAGATTGGATGATATCTTCAATGAAATTGTTTTCTTGCTTGTTATGTTCAATTAATCTTGTTATGCGTGGGTTATGATGCATTAGGGTTTGTTGTTTATGATTAATTTAGTTGTCCCTTGCATGTAAAAGGGTGTATGGCTTGAATCCCTAATTTCAACATAAATTCCCATATGAATATGCTAGAGATAGGATATTTGGATTTTTAGATATCTGAGAGGGGATCTAGCCATATTTGATATGAATTTGGGATGCGAGCATTACCATTGCATGTTATTGGGTTCATTCATTTGCATTGTGGGTTTCAATCCATATTTCCATTCACATATAACCCGAGATGGGGTATTTGGATGTAGTATGACCCCAAGAGGGGCATTGGCTTATTACCATGAGACTCATGATGCAAATAATGACCACGATCCGTTGAGCATGATCCTGAGAGGGCATTTTCCGATCATGCAGTCCCGAGAGGGATCCATGATTGAGTCATATTAGGGGCACCAGAATCATGATTAACAACAACCCTAGTGAACCATGACCCATGCACTTCTCCTTGCTAGTCTAGTCTCCTGTCTGGTCTCTACCTTTAGCTATTTATGATTAGGTTGTTAGTGTCACCACCACCCTTTTTCCACCATATCCTATAGTGAGTTGGTTGTATTATCACCAATATTGTACTTTCTTCATTGATCGAAATTGCGATATAATAGAATGACTTGTCCCTGTGGATTAACCCTGGACCCACTAGGATATATATTGCATTGACAACTCCTACACTTGGGATTTGAGTATAAGCACTTTACAACCAGACGTTTGCACAGTGACACAGATGCCTGGAAGTTGATCTCCAGACGTCTGTCCACTATCGATTGGCATTTCCTGTAACTCTGATTCTGAACCCAGTCTGATCAAGCGTCTGAAGTTATGGACCCTTCTGTCTGCATAATACCCCAGACATCTGGAAAGCCTTCTTCAAGCGTCTAGAACTAGCCGTTTGACAGCATTAATTACCCTGTCAGCCAGTCCCCAGGCGACTGGTTAGTCTACCCAGTCGACTGGTGACTTGATTTATGCCCGTTAAGAGCCATTTACAATATTTAATGTTGTAGATCTTTGCTACATTTTAGTGTGATTCTTGAGCTTTATAAATAGGGTTTGTTGGCATTTATTTCAGAACTCTTGGAACATTTAGAGAACAAATTCTTTACACTTGAGCTTTATAAATAGGGTTTGTTGGCATTTATTTCAGAAATGTTGGAACATTTAGAGAACAAATCCTTTACATTGAATAGCATTCAAAGCTCCTACAAGCTCATAAGCTCCAACTTCTACACTTGTCTCCAAAAGCATTCAAGGCACCAAAAAGCTTATCTTCATCCTGGCTTTGTTCCTCATTTGAGACAAGTAGGAAGTGCTCATACTCTCATTATTTAGAGCACACCACACACACTTCTTTGCCTCATACTATTAAGTCATTATTCAAGGCATATGGTATGTAATTGATTTCGTATTGAAGTGTTTCCAATTCTCTTCTCTTTTCTTTGTTGAGATTGCTCTCGGTTTGTTAGAGTGGACCATTCCCGGGTTGTGGAAAGTGGTGATAAAGGTTGTATTGTATTTACACTTGCCGGTATTTGGTAAGTGGGATATTAGTGGATACCGATCACTAGCAGGATTTGCTAGTGGGTTGCTGGAGTAGGATTCCAGAGAGTCGGGATTTGACTCAGGGGAATCCGAACCAGGGTACATAATTTGATTGCATTTGCATTTTCTGTGTTATTGTTTTCACATTATCTATTACGCACGTTTAGTTGCATTAGGGATTTTAATTAGCATAAATTCCTTTTTCTTATCATAAAACACTATTCACCCCTTGTGTTTTCCTCATAGCTTCAGGTTCTATAATTGGTATTAGAGGGTATTAACTATGGCAACTAACGACAACAACAACAACCGTGAGAGTGCTTCATCCATTACCGAAGGCCAATCCACCATTCGGCCTCCTTTATTAAATGGATCAAATTTTGGCGCATTGGAAAGCCCGAATGATTATATTTCTCAAGAGTATATCACTATGGAGAACAGTGGAGAAAGAATACATAGAACCCATAGAAGAAGACTTCTACAAGTGGACCCTCGTTTAAGTGACCACGGAGGCATAGGATGCAAACGTGATGAACTCGCTTATCTGTACGTTGACGACGTCGGAGTTCAACAAGGTATCGAACTGCATGTCCGCATACCAAATTTGGAACCACCTCCTGTTCACACATGAAGGGACCACTCAGGTGAAACTATCCAATGTTTGTGTATAACGTTTTGAAATGTTTCAAATGTAGGATAAAGAGAAAATCTCAAGCATGTACGTAAGATTCACGGACATTGTGAATGACTTGGAAGCACTTGGGAAGACATACAACCAAGTAGAAAAAGTTCGGAAGCTCATCATGGCCGTCATTCTAGAATTGGAGAAGAAAACCATGGCCGTTGAAGACAACAATGACATGTCCACATACAGCGTGAAAACCTTCATTGGAAACCTCATGGATTATAAGGTGAGGAAGGAAGATAGAGAGCAAAGGGATGCTCAAAGGGGTCTTGCTGAACCAAAGAAGAAATAAATTGCTTTCACAGCCACATCGGACAATGATGAATCCAATGATGAGATGGACTTGGAGACTATGGCTCTCATAACCCAGAAGTTCCAACAGTTCTTTTGGAAAGGTAATTTCAAACCTAAGAACAAATTCGATTCTACTAACAACTCCTATTTGTGTTATAAATGTAATAAGCCAAGACACATTAAGAAGGATTGCCCCATGCTTAAAAATAAGGAGAAGTGGAAGGCTCCCAAGTACAAGAAGGGAGATAGGTACAAATAGAACAAGAAGAAAAAGGTCTTGGTAGGAACATGGGATGACTCTAGCGAAGATTCGAGTAGCGATGACTCGGATAAGGAAAAAGGAGAGGTTGCGCACATGTGTTTCATGGCACGAGGGGACTCTCCATGGGACTCTTCAAGTGATAGTGATAGTGACACAGATGAGGTAACCATGGATGACCTTAGATTAGCAAATGGATAACTATTTGATAAGTATTAAAAGTTATTCAACTCTTATATGCTTGCTATGGACAAACTTGCTAGTATTGCCACTTCATCCATGTCCATCACATCGCATGTTGACACCACACATGACACACTTGTCAAGGAGAAATCCACTTTGCTGTCTCAAAACGATTCCTTGAGAAATGAGGTTATTTCCCTCAAATCTCAATTGGACGGAGCCCAAATCATTGAGTGTGATGACGTTTAGATTGAAACACTTCTATCTCAAAACACACTTTTAGGAAATGAGAATTTAGCTCTCAAATCCCAAATCCACGAGCTCACATCATATTTATCCACCTTGGATACTAATTCTCTTTACTCACAAAGATATATGAGCTCATGTCTGCCAACGTTGATTGATTCAACAAAGGCAAGGACAAGTTGAACACTTTACTTGAAAACTAACTTCCCGTAACTCACCGCGGTGGACTTGGTTATTCAAAAGAAAGTGCTATCAACTATCACACATCCTATAGTGGACCCACTATAGAATTTGTGAGGCCATTCTTTGGTGCATCCACGAGTGGAGCCTAAAACCTCTTGAGTAGTTCTTCTATCAAGACAAGCTTCATTCCAACACCACCCTCATTTAGAAAGAAACCCACCTAGGGTGGACCTCTAAATAAGGGTCATGCGTATATGTACAATAACACTCAAACACGTAGGAGAACACCTACACATCATACTCCTATGTATGAGGAATTTTATGCACCACACCCTAGTGCACATACTAACACACATGCGAAACACCCACATGTTTGCACTCACCCACATGCAAATGCTTATGCACATTCGCCGCATATGCATATGCATGCTCATCCACATGTTCCTTATACTCGTTCATATACCCCATATGTTTCGTATGCTACACATCTTCCACATTCGTATGCTTCACATTCTTATGCACACAACCCGAATGTGAAACCACATATGTATGCTCAAAATGCATGCACACATCGTTCAAGATCACATGCAATTTACCATACACACCCACATTATACTACCCACATGCACCAAACCATGAGTATGCACAAATACAATCACCGCGTACTCACCCTCTTGTCTATGTTCACCCAAATGCCTACATGCCTTATGCTCCTCATAGAAACCCTTCTCCAATGCATGCACCCTCTAGGCATAGGATTTCCAAAACTCACTTAATTTGGGGTCCTAAGAACACTAGCACATATGCTAAAGGAATGTATATGCAATCTTATTTTAGGGATGTAATGAATAATGTAAACAATGTTGGGAAGCCTAAGTCCACTTGGACTTGGTTTCCAAAGTGCTAATCCCCTTGGACCCAACATACTTAGGTACCATATGCTTATGGTATATTTTATAGGTACACAAGAAGAAGAAAAATGCACAAGAGAAAGAGGGTTAGATTTCACCAATAATCTCTCAAAGAAGCAATCTCCCCTCTCACTTGAGTTCTCCAAGCTCCTAGCATCCACCCATGGCCTCCAAACCCTACAAATTTTGGAAAGGAAGAAAGAATTGGAAAGAGAGCAGCCCAAAACCCCTAAAACGCTTCAAAATGCGTATTGGGTCTGAAATCAGCATACAAACCCGATACAGCGCCTGCTTCTGCCCGCTTCTACCACCTGCTGCACATATGAAGCCGACCGGGTCAGATCGGGTCAGATCCCGCCCGACAGAGCCTCCTGCCGGCTTGCAGCTAGGGCTCACGTGCGAGGCGCGTGAGCCCTGCTCCAGTAGCAGCCAGCTTAGAGCGGGCTGCTGGCTTGCGGGCTAACAGTTGGGCGAACCCGCATGCCATTTTATTTTATTTTATTAATTTCTCTTTTTTTGTAACGCGGGCCAGCCAGCATGCCAGTTTTTCTTTTTCTTTCTTTTCTTTTTTTCTTTTTGAAAAATACTGTTTTAGCCATCGAAAAATTGTAGAAAATCACCCTAAGCTCGAAACATTTGGAAAAATAGCCAATAAATTCAGAAAAATCCCAGAGTACCTAAAAAAATGAAAGAAGACTAAAATTTGGCCATAAAATGTTATTTTGCACACAACTGAGTGATAAGATTTAAAATTATTACCAAAACACACGTATCAGAACCAAAATGAATACAATATATTCACAAAATGCCCGTAAAATAGGGGATAAATATGCAATATTTTTCCAGAATCACAATGCTTGCTCCGTTGCTGACATGGAGAATAACCTCTTCCTTTTCCAGACTTCTATTCCTTCTCAGCCCCTTTAAATTATTATAGATATGAGAACCTGCACTAGTATCTAATACACACGCATTAGAAGTCTAAGAAAGGACAATACTTTGTTTAACCATTATACCTGAAGTTAAGGCATCAATATGCCCCTTCTTTTGTTCCAGGAACATCGTGTAGTTCCTCCTCCAATGTCCTTTCTTATGGCAGAAATAGCATTTTGACTCAGTCGATGCCACCTTCTTCGCTATCCCTTTTCCCTTCTTGATTGCATTCGTTGGTTAAAGGGCCTTCTTGTTCTTTCCTTTGCCCTTGGGCTTGGAGGAAGAAGAAGAGCCAACAACCAACACTGGGGACTTGCCCTTTAAGCCACCCTCAAATTGTCGAAGCATATTAAGGAGTTCTGAAAGTTCAACCTCTATTTTGTTCATAATAAAGTTATTTATGAACGGGACAAACTTCGGGGGTAAGAGAATTCAGGATAAGGTCGGTAGACAATTCCTGATCCAGCACGAAACCTAGTTGTGCAAGCTCCTCAATATATCCAATAATATTGAGCACATGGTCTTGCACCGATCCTCCACTCATCTTCGTGTTAAACAATTTACACGAAGCTTCGAACCTTGTGGCATGAGACTGCTTCATATACAAGTCTTTTGTATTAAGAAACTTGCTACGAACATCCATATGTACGTGCCTCCTCTGGAGCTCATTGCTCATAGAGGTGAGTGTGAGGCAGCATGCCTTTTCATCATCTAGGAGCCATTGCTGATGGAACTCAACGTCCTCAACACTAGCATCCTGGTCGCGCCCGGATATACACCCGAAAACGATTATAGTCTTACAGTAAGCGCACGGTGAAGTGGTGAGCAGGTATCGAACACAGGGAGGACAAATGACAGTACTCTATCTTGATCACCTAGCTATTAGTGGAAGAATGAAATGGTTTCGGGAATGTTGTCACAGTCGTTCAAATAACAAATAGAATTCTATATAATAAAAGCGTCTAGGGCTAGGGAATCCCCACTACAGATCGTCATTTATCCTTGTGGATCGTGAATCTCAATGTTGCAAGGCTTGAATTGAGGTGGACTAGTCGTAACTGAATATAGAACCAAGCTCACGCTCTCGCGCTATTGCCGGTCTATAACAACCTAGATTAGAGCCCACTCTCGTGCAAACCCTAACCTAAGCCACTAGCATGAAGATCGACATCATCGTTCAATCCACCTCGAGCCCACTCTCGTGCAAACTCGAGCTACGATCTAGGTTATGATAGTTTGTATTCGTCCAATCTCTTGCAAACGAATACGAGTGTAGATTTATAATAAAAATCCTAGCTTTGGTCCAATCTCTGCAAACAAAGTCTAGAGAATCTCGATTATAAACCTAAATCGAATATCTAGGCCTTCCCATTGACTGAAATCCAATCTCTTGCACACCCCAATCAATGAAAATTCCTATCTACTCATGATAAATCAACCACAACCTAACCGTCTATCATTCCTAGCAACAATTCAAATCATTCATCACAATTCTAAGATCGGATCCATAGGGTTCATCCCCATGCCCTAGAACAACGGAATTACTAACAATTATTCATAGCAATCTCAGAAATAACGAATAAGATCATAGCCCAATTCATGGTTAAGACAAAACAATTCATAAAAACTAGAAATTTAGATTGAAAGAACAAACCAAATTGCGAGTCTTTGATCTCCAGCTGAGAATTACAATAAGAATAGCCGTCAAAATTAACTTCAAGTCTCTCCTAAAACTAGGAATAAACTAGCCTTAAATACAAGTCAAAATCGTCCAGAAAATCCTGACAGATTTGCCCCTGGCGCAGCCCAGAACCCTAATTCGCGACACAGTCGGATTGCGCTACTCGACCGAGTGGAACATGTCACTCGGCTGAGTGACAAACCCAAAGAAAAAACAGAGAAACTGGGGTTTTGGGGGGTCTGTCGCTCTGTCACACTCGGGCGAGTGGTCTTCTTCACTCGGCCGAGTGAGCTTTCTTGCTCGGTCGAGTAGGTCTTCTCCAAATTCCAGTAAGTCGGCTGAGTTTTCAGGAGAAAAACCCGGTCATACTCGGGCGAGTGGATTTCTTCACTCGGCCGAGTGAGCTTTCTTGTTCGACCGAGTGGGCTTTGACTCAATGTGCTCAGGTATCCGTTGTACTCGGCCAAGCACGTTCCTTCACTCGGCTGAGTGAACTGTCTGTTCGGCTGAGTGAGCCGCTTCTGTGGCTCTTTCTTCTCCTCCTTGCTTTCTCGTCGATTCTATCGAACTTCTTCCTCTTTCGCTCATCATTTAGTGCTGCTAGGTCCTCAAAAAGGCCGTGGGCGATGCTCCGGTGCGCGTGAAAGTCCCTTGATCTCATTTTTGCTCCAGATCGCTCCATATTTCCTGAAATACGACAAAAACAAGAAATAGTGAAAAGCAACGCGATATCGTCGAATAATCGTGAAAAACGCAATATGGGTGATCGAAATGACACGAAAATAAGCAGAAAAAAGGTGTAAAATAAGGAGCGATCACATCCTGTGCTGGTTCTTCAGGGACAGGGTCAATGAGGACATATCTTAATCTTTCAAAAGAAAGTACAAGTTTGATATTCCTTATCCAATCAGAAATTGGGCATGGCATACACACTCCCAATACACCTACTATCAGAAATTGGGTAAGGCAAACCCACATACTATCAGAAATTGGGTATGTGATACATGCATCCAATAACTTAAGGATTTTGCCATTAACCACTTCTTTCAAGGTTGGGGTCAACCTACGTTGCATCAACCTAGTTTGGTTGGCATCATCCTGCAAGTAAATATGGTGTATGCACACAAGGGGATAATACCCTTGTTGTCGGAAATTGTCCAACCAATAGCTCCCTTGTGTGTCATTAAAACATCTGACAATGCATTTTTTTTGTTCTAAAGAAAGTTTGAAAGATATTACCAAAAAATGTGCAAGCGTACCCAAGATAAGTGTACTTCAGATAAGAAGGCAATGGTTTGAGGTCCAGCTATGTATGCTCCAAATTAGATGGCATTTGAGGCGGTATCTCCAATGGTAGTGGTTCAAAGCGTGGCACCCAGGTGGTGCTAGACACCTCTCCAGTTTCTTGCACAAAGGATAGATCATCAATATCATCGCACATGTGATCAATAAAATCAATAGCAAAAACAAATTCATCATCAACATGATCACCAACAAGAGCGTCAAGCATGCTCACTTCCTCACTCCTCCACCCCTGTTGGCAACTTGCAAGTATTAAAGATGTTTTAGTCTAAAGACATGTTGCCAAATGAAATCTTTAGTTGGCCATTCCTATAATTAATTATAGCATTACTGGCTGCTAAGAAAGGTCTACCTAAGATAATAGGCGTAGGAGTGCAAGATTGGGGGTCCTTGAATGTCCAAGACAATGAATTATATGGGGTAATAAAACTTGTCCACTTAGACAAGTACATCCTCTATATAGCCCCTAGGGATCTTCACGGATCTATTTGCTAATCAAAGAATAACAGGTATGGCCTTCAATTCTCCAAGCCCCAATTGGGTAAACATAGTGTTGGTGCATGGGTATGGCCCACGAAACGGTGTCAAGATACACGGCCCAGTTAAAGCCTACAACCTGCAACCCGTCATTAAGGCTGAATAATACTCAGTCAAACGAATGACTCATTTGACCGTTGGACTCCCGCTGATACTCAAGGAGGAGTTAATGGGACCGAGTAAATAGGCGGCTGTTATCATCAATCCCGGAGAAGATCTCGCCCAAATCAATGAGGGACGGTTAATCGCAATCGTGAGAGCAACACCTATAAATACCCGAAAGGACAATGCTAAAAAGGTTCCAACTCCGAAGGTACGAGATCTAATACTTGGACATTCTATACTCCAATTTATATTTCTTCCTCAAAAGAGATTGCGACGCTAGATCTGAGACAGGCCTCCGTGGGTCAATCTCAGCTGCCCCAAGCTCTTTCCATCTCTTAAGTCTCGTTCTAACTTAAGCATCGGATGGGATTTGGGTCGGGACCAAGATCCAACCCCCCTGACACTTCCTTGTGGTACAGATCATTGAGGTTTGATCCAGCGGGAAGGTCGTGCCGGTGTCTCTCAGCACAAATCGACCGAGGTTCGGTCCTTTCGAAGGTTGAATAAGCATCGTTAGTCGATTTCCAGCTGTCAACGACCCTGGTTCTACTAATCTAGGGTCCCACCTAACCTGATGACGGGGCTCGATCCCAATAAGAAGGATCCACGTCTGCATCATTATTGTTTCGGTCATTTTTAGCCTTAACAGTTGGCACCGTCTATGGAAAAAACATGAGTCGACATCCCAGTCAACAAAACATTTTGACCATGTCGGATCACCCATCAACAATCTCCGGAGATGCCTTGGCACCTCCCAGCATCAATACCTTTAACATGATAATGGGATGTCCCCGCACCCGGAGCTATCAACGTCATTCTAAAACTCTTACGCCGGAAGGTTGATGATAATATCCATCGGTAGAAAGCATCATAGAGACTCTACACCACCTATATCCTTTTCAGATGAAGATCTAGAGGGTGTAGAACTGCTGCATGATGATGTCGTCATCATCGCTGCCACCATCAACGAGGTAACCGTGAAGAGATTGCTCATCTATACGGGGAGTTCATGCGATGTGCTTTTCTTCACCGTGTTGGTGAGAATGAGGTTGTCTTCAATGGATTTAAGGCCATATACGGGACCTCTTGTAGGCTCACCGGGCATTCTGCCTCAGTAGCAGGCATTATTACCCCACCGATGACCTTTGGTACGTATTCACGACAGGTCACTCGCCTGACCAACTTTATAGTGGTGAAGATCAACTCAGCGTACAATAGAATCATCAGCAGACCGCTGCTCAACGCAATAGAAGCAGTGGTCTCAACCTTTCATCAAATGATCAAATTCCAAACTCCTGAGGGAGTTTGGAAGGCAAGAGGGAATCAGAAGTAAGCTCGGTCATGTTACCTTCTATCCACCGCTTTGAGAAGGGTGGGGCAGATAGACCGAGTCGATCCCAAGGGAGAAAATAAAGATGAGGATCAACGACCTGCAGCAGTTGAAGATACGGAGAATATACGGATCTCTAAAGAAGAAGGAAAGACCATCTCCATCGGGTCGATGCTCCCCTTCGACCTAAGGGAGAAGTTGATCACTCTCTTGAGAAAACATGCTGACATTTTCGCCTGGTCCCGAGGGACATGCCCGGCATCGACCCCCAGGTAATATCCCACAAACTGGAAGTCGATCTTACTTCCAAACCTATGAAGCAAAAGAAGAGGAACATGGGGGGCAAAAAGTTGAAGGCCGCGGTCGAGGAAGTGGATCGACTTCTGGAGGCGGGCTTCATTCGGGAGGTCAAATACCCAGAGTGGCTCTCGAATTTTGTGATGGTGAAAAAGGCGAACGGCAAATGGCGGATGTGCATCGACTTCACCGATCTCAACAAAGCCTGTCTAAAAGATAGCTACCTCTTGCCCTGAATCGACCATCTGGTCGACAATGCCTCGGGCTATGAACTCTTGAGCTTCATGGATGCTTTTTCAGGCTATAACCATATCCAAATGGCACCAGAAGACGAAGAAAAGGCTTCTTTCATTACGGATCAAGGTATTTTATATTATACGAATATGCCATTTGGTTTAAAGAATGCAGGAGCTACATACCAGTATATGATGAACGGGGTCTTCGAGACTCAAATCGGGCGAAACTTGGAAGTCTATATTGATGATATGATGGTCAAGTTGAAGAAGCCGACGGACCACATTACAGACCTTTAAGAGACATTTGCACAAATCTGACACTACAACCTTCAGCTGAAGCCCGCCAAATGTACTTTTAGGTTTGATCGGGGAAGTTCATCGGATTCATGCTAACGAACCGAGGAATTGAGGCTAACCCCGAAAAAATTACAGCGATCATGGTAATGAAGGAGCCCTCAACTATCAGAGAACTTCATAGACTGAATGGAAGAATAGCAGCTTTGGGCCGATTCCTATCCAAGTGGGCCGAGAGATCTCTGCTTTTCTTCAAAGTACTGAGAAAGGCGATAGCATCCACTGCAAATGACAAAAAGGTCATCGAGTGGGATGAAGACTGTAAGAAAGCTTTCTCCGAGCTGAAAGAGAACCTCCGTAGCCCATCGCTCCTGACTAAGCATAATAAGGATGACCAACCCATCATTTATTTGGCCGCTACCATGGAGGCCGTGAGTGCTACCATGGAGGTGGTACGCTTGGCACTCGTCAAGGAGGACTCTGGAGTGTAACGACCTATCTACTATGTCAGCCAAGTCCTCTGGGGTGCAGAAATAAATTACTCGAGGACAGAAAAGATGACGTGTGCATTGATCGAATCCGCAAAGAGGATACGACCATACTTCCAAGCACACACTATCTTGGTCCTTACTGACACCCCATTAGTGCAAACTCTTAAGAGGCTGGATCGGTCGGTAAGGATGACAAAGTGGGGAGTCGAGCTGAGTGAATTCGACATCTAGTATAAGCCAAGGACTGCCATCAAAGGACAAGCCCTAGCCGACTTCATCGTCAAACTCACTTATGACAACAACCCACCCATACTTCATCTTCTCCCTGGACAGATCTCAATTCACCGACCGACACAATTATGGACGAGGGAACGTGGGTCGTGCAAGTGGACGGTTCTATTACTCAAATCGGAAGCGGGGCCGGAATAATTGTACAAACATCAGTGGGCAATATATTCGAGTATGCTCTTCACTTCGATTTCCAAACCACAAACAATGAAGCGGAGTATGAAGTTGCCATCAACGGGATCTGGTTGGCTCGAGCCCTAGGAGTAAAGGTGGTCTAGCTGCTCAGTGATTCCAATCTAGTTGTCCACCAATTGAACGGAGGTTTCGAAGCCTGTGAGGACACAATGCAAAGCTACATACAGATTGCTAAAGTGGACCTCGCCAAGTTCAGACGGGTGGAGATCCACCATGTACCAAGGTCAAAGAATTAATGAGCTGACGCCCTTTCGAAGCTTGTGTCATCCTCACAAGCAGCACTCAGCCGAACAGTGTACGTACATCATCCACTGCACCCCAGCGTGCTTGAGTAGGAACTACTGAGCATCGACCAAGGGGCCACTTGGATGGATCCTATAATCCATTATCTAAACACAGGGGAGAAGCTAACCAACCCGGTAGAGGAGCAAAAACTAGAATGAAAGGCATACCAATTTGTTCTACTGGACGGTACATTGTATAAAAGACGATGGACCAGGTATGACGTCTTTTCTTACCTCAAATGTTTAAACCCACAGGAAGCACTTTATGTGATCCAGGAAATCCACGAGGGGGATTGCAGGAACTATTACGAAGGAAAAGCTATAGCCTTAAAAGCCATAAGGCAAGGTTACTTCTGGCCGACCATGTTCAAGGAAGCAATCAAGTATGTGCAAAAGTGTCCAACTTGCCAGAAGTTCTCGAGGATCAGCTCAGCCCCTCTAACTGATCTGATCCCAATCATCAGTCCAGTGCCCTTTGTTAAGTGGGGATTGGACATCCTTGGCCCATTCAAGCAAGCAAGCGGACATCGAAAATTCCTGATCGTGGCTATCGACTACTTCACTAAGTGGATCGAGGCAGAACCCCTTGCCTGAATTATGTGGAAGGAGGTCAAAAGCTTCGTATGGAAGTCCATTGTCTGTCGTTTTGGCATCCCTCAGTCCATTGTGACAGACAACGTGATGTAATTCGATAACACTGGCTTCAGGGATTTCTATTCTGAGCTGAAGTTCAAATTGTATTTCGCCTCTGTCGCCCATCCCCAATCGAACGGACTAGCAAAGGCTACTAATAAATGCTTCCTCAGACCCCTGCAGAAGAGGATAGACAGTCTCGAGGGAACATGGCCTGAAGAAATCCCTGGCATACTGTGATCGTATAGAACGACCTATAAAACCTCGACATGTGAAACACCATTCATGATTGCCTATGGTTGTGAAGCTGTTATCCCCGTGGAGGTTAATAAGCTACCGCTTTGCCTCCAATACTATGATGAAGAGAGAAACTTAGAGGGAGTCAAGCTCAGCCTACAGTTGATCGATGAGGTTCGTGAACGAGCCCTGACGACCCTCATTGAACAAAAGGGACGCATGGCTCGATATTTCAACTCCAAAGTTCGAGGGCGCAGTTTCCGTATAGGCCACCTGGTGTTACGTAAGGTTGCTTTCACTACTGAGATCCTCAAACAAGGAAAGCTTGTTGTGAAAAGGGAAGGCCCCTACATGGTGATCAATGTTCTCGGCCCGGCCACCTACTGACTCGCTACACTGGATGACAGAGAGCTTCCCTATCCATGGAATGCTGAGCATTTGCGAAAGTACTATCATTGATTGTACCAGCAATAGGAGATACATTGTGGTGTTCGAAACTTACCATTATTTTAACTTTATGTGTAATGACCCCAAAATTCATATACGTGGATTAATACGTATTTTTGAGCGTATATATGTGCGTATAAATTTTTGGGGAATCCTTATGTATTTATTTAATTTTGTCAAGCTGAAAAATTATTTTTAAATAATTTTGTATGACATGATTTTATTAAATAAAATATATGGTTGAAATACTAATGTCTTGATGAGTATTAAGTATTATATATGTATTAAGTGGGTATAGTTATTTTTATAAAAAACAAAATCCTAATTTTTCCTAAGGGACACCTCCACCTTTGATGTGGCAATAGCTCCTTGATCCTTACCTAACCCAAGGCTTGGTGGCATGCTTAGATGATTTTAGGGAGATGAGGTGGCTACTCTAGGAATAAAGAAAGAAAACAAAAAGGGAAAAAGAAACCAAAATTAGAAAGAAAGGTTTTCATTTACTCACTCTCTCCCTAAGATAAGGCCGAATTCATCCTTTCCCCTTGCACCCTCTTAGACTTTAGGGAGGCTGAGCACCCGTAAGGCTACGCCACCCTCACTCTGCACACCCCCGTAGCATCCCCGTCGTGATGTTGCTCATTCTAGGAGCTTGTGAATGAGAAGAATGATTTAGAGAAGAAGGAAGATGGATTGGAGAGAAAAGCTTGAGGCTTGGAGGATAGCTAGAAGAAATGACATCTAAGGTAGGATTTCCATCTCAACTAGTATTAGAGTTGCATGTTTAGTTTCAAAGGAAAGCTTGCATCTTTATTTATCCAAGTGAAGTCATGCATGGTCCTTATAAAATCCTCTCTTATTGTTGGTGTTGGTGTTGTTGTTGTGGTTTTAGCTCTCTTTAAGCAATCCTGAGTTTGTGTGGTTGTGTGCGGTGAGCAATCCTGAGTTTGTATGGTTGTGCGCGGTGAGTAATCCTGAGTTTTATCTCTAATTAAATTCTGGAAAAAATTATATTTTGTATCCCTTGAAATTCTACCCCAAAATTATATATAATATGCCATATATTCAGTACAGTAATTCGGAGTAAAAATTCCATCTTTACAACATGTCGGAATTTCATCCAGTCTGGACACAGTTTGGCAAAATGTAGATCAGTCACTGCACACACCATAGAAATTGGTAATCTTTGTCTCGTTGGAAAGATAACAATTTTTTCTATGACTTTCTACTAAGACGCATTTTCGAGATTCTAACTGTAACATGTCCTAAACTAGCAATCTTTACAGTTCTTAGAATCTATCTGAAAAATAGATTCGACAGGTCCCACCAAGCAATTCACCATAAATCACCCAGTTCATATTTCTGCATGAAAATTTATAGGTGAATCCAGCACAACTATATCTACAACTTTCATTTGTATTATATGGACATATTTAATACACAATTATGGAGAAATGTGCTTCTTAATCTGACTGTTCTGCTTTTCCAACAAGCTGAAAGATTTGAATGTTGTTTTAAGCTCTTTTTTGAGGTTAAACTTGCCATTAATGTTCTTAATTATTCCTGTTACATGGTGATATGTGGTTTATGTTCTTGGCACGTGCAAAATGATGAAGTGAATATGGTTATATGTTTCATATCTATTATGTGTTGTGGAAACGCCTAAATGAACGGCAAACGAGATACATGAGACAAGAAATGAGAAAGGGAATGCACACGGCGATGCATGTCCCAAATGTGTGGTGAAATGTGGAAAGAAAAAGAAATGGAAAGTGTTATGTTTCATGAAAATGAATAAGTCCTCTTAAAGGAGGGTGACACTGGGTTTGGGGGAAACACGGGTAAATTACAGGAGTTAAGGAGCGGACAGATGATATGAATTCTCACCCGATGTGTTACTCCCGGAAGGGGGAGTTTGAGAGGGTTAGAGAGGCCGGTGGTGCACTCGTTTGCACCGTGACTGGTAAATGATGGTTTTCTCCGTTTTCCACAGAAAAAATGAGATTTGTATCACTCCCATACATTTCTCTGTTCGGGTAGGGGGAGTTACGAGAGGCCCTCTAGTGCCCGTGTTGCTGGTTGAGGTACCATTTTTCACCCACCTTGGGTGAAGTCCAACTCCGTAGCGTCCTATGATTTACCCGGGTTCCAAAATTCTAACCAATGAATTAAGCTGAGGGGTACTCACCCCTCGCTACTGAATGACCCTCGTCGTCAGTCGTAAGCCGAGGGGCCATCCCTCGCCACAGAACGATCCTTGACCGTCATCGGCCTAAGTCGAAGGGGCCGCGTCCCTCGCTACTGAACGACTCTCGTCGTCAGCCGTAAGCCAAGGGGCCATCTCTTGCCACTGAACGACCCTCAAATCGTCAGCCGTAAGCCCGGGGGCCATCACTCTCCACTGAACGACCCTCGACCGTCGTCGGCCTTAAGTCAAAGAGGCCTCGCCCCTCGCTACCGAACGACCCTTGTCGTCACCAATAAGCCGAGGGACCAACCTTCGCTATTGAACGACCCTTTAACAATGTGTCCTCATGATCCATAATCTAAAGATCATATTTACCGAGTGAATATACCTGATGTATCAATGACCCAACTTACAATTGATTTTCAGAAAATTGAACATTGAGTCGTTGAGGGGCCATACACGCACATTCACACACTCAAATGAAACTTGAAGATAGATGAAACTCAAAAGTTCTTTTATTCATTTCAAAACGGGTTACAAGAAACCTGTGTCAAAATTATACCAGCCTAAGAGGGAGGAGAACTCTTTGGCATAAAGACGTGAGTGAACGATTTGATATGTGTGTTAACTATTTGCAGGAGTAGCGAGGACATAAATACTCAAACGATGATTTGGTCAATTTGATGGAGAAATTGCTATACACATTGCAATTTGGACTTGGTTAAGATGGCAAAGAGATAGGAGAGGATCTCATTTAAGTTGGATGCTTGATTATATCATATCTCATCACTAATCCCTTTACAACTCCTAAAGAGATTTGAATTTCAACCAAGATCAAATAGAATCCCAATGAAATCTCCATTCAAATCTCTAATCCCCCTAGCATTAGGGATTCTCCATAGTCACAAATCATCCCCTAGCCTTCTACTCTTGATGCCGCACCAAACCATAGTCTCCCCTATAAAAACCATGCATCAAAGAGAGGGGGTCGGCCAACATTTTTTTCCAAGGCAAAAGAAATATCCCACGCAACAAAGCTACAAAGCCATCATCTTCTATAGGACATCCCATAGCCATTCCCGCAAGCTTGCAATCGAAAGCCAAATAGCTGTAAGCTCTATAGGCCAAAATATCTCCATCTTCATCCTTACCCAAAGATCCATTGAGATCACCATTGCTGCATCAACATAAGAGGGCCATCTTCATCAACTGCTCACACAAGCCCAAGCATCCAAGTCCTCTGCCGACCGCACCAACCAAGAAGCCTCAAGCTTTACCGACCGCTCCTTGTTGCTTGCTGATCATGTGCTAACATTTCTTGCCGACCTAAAGATCTACCGCACATCAAGCTTCACCGACCCTATAGCTTGCCGCAACAACAATGGCTGCCGACTGAAGGGACTTCTTGCTTGTTGACCGACCCAAGCAGCAGCCGCTAGCCTTGTCGACCGAGTCTCCCACTGTACCAAAGCCATCGTCGACCGCATGCAATATCTACTTGTCGACCGAGTGAAGCTGCATGCCACTTGGATTGTCGACCCACTATTCGACTGTGCCATCAAGCAGCTAAGCACCATCTAGCAGCCCAAGCATCTGCAGCTGCCCACCCATCTCCTTCCAGTGCCGTCAAGCTATTTTCCTTGCTACCGATCCATGCAAAGCTGGATGCCAACCCATTGATGCTGATGCACATTGCTCTATTACCGACCCATCAAGCAGCCAGCCATCATTGAGTTACCGACGTGAGATGACTACATCATCGTCAGATTCAGATCTGACCTGCGCCGATTGACAAAGACGACTACGCCTACACATTGAGATTCTCTAAACTCTCTTATTATTTTATTTGTGTAGTAGTAGCGATCTCTGTAGGGGAAATTTTACCATCTTTGTGACTTTTGGGGACTTGACGAGTTGGGACTTGTCAAGGGTGAGAGCATCTGACTAGGTTGATAGTGTTGAGCACGCGGGAGTGCGTATGAACTAGGTGAGAGTTGAGTTGGGGCTCTTGACTCATTGTAGTTGTACCTTGATAACATATTAATCTGGTAGTTGCTTTCGGGGCTGGACGTAGGTCGTGGGGACGACCAAACCAGGGTAAATCTGCGCGTTCTCTGGGATTGCATACTATTTACTCTGCATGTGCTTATAACTGCATGTGATTATTTGTGGGTTGCACGAATATTTTTATTAGCCTATTCATCCCCCACCCCCTCCTGGCTACGATCAAGATCCAACAAGTGGTATCAGAGCCAGTTTAGAGGATCTAGTCTAGAATGACCATGAACATATCTGATTCTGCTTTTGTTGAAGGTTAGTCTATAGCCCGTCCCCCTAAGTTTAATGGAGTAGACTTTGCATATTGGAAGGCTAGGATGAAAATTTATTTAGTGTCTGTAGATTATGATGTGTGGGATATTGTTGAAAATGGTTATAGTCCACCCACTATTAAAATTAAAGACACTGAAATCATTATGACTAAAGACAAGTGGGATGCCTCTGATAAGAAACATTATTCTCTTAATGGTAAAGCTATGAATGCGCTTATTTGCTCTCTTGATAGATCTGAATTTAATCGTATCTCACACTGTTTAACTGCACATGAAATTTGGCATATACTGGAGGTGACGCATGAGGGAACCACACAAGTGAAGGAATCCAGACTTGCGCTGCTGAGTTCAGAATATGAGAGTTTCTGCAAGCTGCCATCTGAATCTATCAAGGAGATGTTCGCGAGATTTACGGACATCGTATACAAATCCAGCTCCTTCGGTAAGCCATACTCTAGTCTTGAGCATGTGAGAAAGATCTTAAGAGCACTGCCAAGCTCGTTCCGGCCTAAAGTCACCGCCATTAAAGAAGCGAAAGATTTATCAATAATGAGAGTGGATGACTTGATAGGCAACCTAATGTCGCATGTGCTTGAGCGGTAGAGCATTGAAGCTAGAGAGAAACCAGAGGTCAAAACTCCCACACCATTAGCTCTTCAAGCTGACGACAACAATCTTGATGAGGAGCAAGCACTAATGGTCAGAAACTTCAGAAGATATATCCAGACTGACCAAGGAAGATCTGAGATGGCAAAAAGGTTTTTCCGTTCTACTAATCGTAATTCTGATAAAATCTACTAATAAACCTGGATGTTTTAAATGCAGGAAGAAGGGACACTTGATGAGAAATTGCCTATAAGAAATCGCTAATGTTGCGAAGGAGAAAAGAAAAGCTGTGGTACGAATGTGGGACATGGATAGTGAAGATGAGAGTGAGGAGCATGAGGCCCACTCCTCCCTTTGCCTGATGGGAAGGTACGATGAGGTAAAATCTTGCTCTAACGCTGAACTTGTGAATATTTGTAAAGGCATGCAAGATAAAATAGATGAGCTAGAATCTACCGTAGATGACTATAGGGATGGTCACTTTGAATTACAACAAGAAAATTATGACATGTCTAAAGAAATTGATAATCTTAAAGAATAACTTGTTGCTTGCAAATCTACCATCACCATGTTAAAAAAGGAGAAAGCTAGCTCGCATAAAAACTTGATTGTCTTTCTTGTCTCTCGTTGTTAAAAGAAATTAGCATGCTTAAACAAGATTTGATTAAGCTTGAAACTGAAAAAGAATATGTGATTAGAGAGCTTAATGATAAATTGTGCATGTTAAATAATGATCTTAAAAGAGAAATGATTGATTTTGAGAAAAGAGAAGAGGAAAACAAGAGAGATTTCATTAGTAAATGTACTTTGCTTGTGAATGAAAATGCTATATTAAAATCCAAAGTCACCAATCTAGAATTGTCATTAAAGAGATTTTCCATAGGAAAACAAAATTTGGATATTATTCTTGGAACCCAATTATATGGTAATAACAGACGTGGTCTTGGATTTTGCTCTAAAATGTTGAAAAGCCTAAGTATAAGAAATTTCACAATGTGCCAACCATGGCTAAAATGTTTATGCAAAGTTCATTACTTGTGAAAAATGTCGGTCATACTTTATATCATTGCAAATATAGGAACACCAATATTAAATTCAAGCAAATATGGGTTCCTAAATTCTTGATGACTAACATGAGTGGACCTTATTGGATTCCAAGGTCACACATAGCATCTACCATGTATGTAAGATGGAGATGGCGAGGAGCTATGGTTTGAACGTTTCATTATTTAGTTCCTTAGCCAAATGGCGACGGAAAGATATATTTTCTCTTTAAACTTAACACATACCTTCATAGCATTTTTTTTCTTTGTTAGCATTTTTTTGTGTGCTTGACTTTGATAAGCTCATGTTTTAAACTTTATTTCTGCATATTTGCATGTCATTTCGATTGCTCATATCACGATTTTCACGATTATTCGACGATGTTTCTATACTTTTCACTATTTCTTGGTTTTCGTCTGATTTTAGGAGATATGGAGCAATCGGGAGCAATTTGAAGCCTAGAGAACCTAAACGCGTGCCCGAGCATTGCCCATGATTATATCGAAGAGCTAACGGCGCTGGAGGATGGGTGGAAGAAGAATAACATCGAAAGAATTGACGAGGAAGCGAGGAGGAGAAGAAAAGAGTTCAGAAACAGGCCACTCGGCCGAGTGACGCAGCTCACTCGCCCGAGTGAAGCAGCTTACTCGGCCGAGTAATGCTGATATGAAGATCATTTCCAGCCTGGGTGCCTAAATGTACTCGGTTGAGTGGTAATTTCCACTCGGCTGAGTAAGAACTCCACTCGCCTGAGCGGAGGCAAAGATTCTGAAGAAACCCAAGGCGACTTCTCTGTTTTTGGAGGGATCTGCATACTGTCCTACTCAACTGAGTGGACTTCTCACTCGGCCGAGTGAGAAATCCTACTAAGCCAAGTAGCATGAGCGCCTGAACGCTGATATTCTCTGTCTGTTCTGCAGATGTGGCACTCGACCGAGTGAGATTCTCACTCAATCGAGTAGCACCGACAGCCAGTCATGAATACTAGGGTTTCTGGCTGCGCATGGGTAGTTTGGTCTGGATTTTTTGGTTTTTTGGGCATGTATTTAAGCCCAGTTTTGTCTCCTGCACGAGGAGAGACTCCTTAATAGAATTTTAATTAGTTTTATTTTTAGTTAAGCTTTTGTATTAGTGAGAGATTGAAGACTTGGATCTGAAATTTATCATTGAAGCTTCTAAGCAAATTAGTTTGTCTTAATCTCTTGAAAGCTTTAATTTTTATGCTATATCTCTTGCTAGATCTGAGTTTTGATATGAGTTCTATTGTTGGTCTTGCTTTCTTATAGATTTCTTATATGATTTGTGAGTAGTTCCTTTGCTCTAGGGCAAAGGGATGAACCCTATGGATCTAATGTTTGATTTGTAAGATTTATTGAATTGCTATGATATTAGGCTTGTTAGAAAGGTTAGATCTTGATTAATTTACTACGGATAGATAGGGATTTCTCTTGGATCTTGAGAGCTTGACAGAGGATCTTGATTCAAGGAAAACCATATATATTCGATTTTGGTTTACAATTGAAATTCTCTAGATTTGGTGCACGACAGCAACCAAAGCTAGAATTTTTATTGTTCTCCTATATTTATATTCGTTTGCATGACGGTGAAACGGATACGAACCATCACGATCTAGATTCGAACCCAAGTTGCGCGACATCGAGCTTGAGTTGGAATTGGACATAATTGTCGATCTTAATGCTAGTGGTTTGGACTAGGCTTGCGCGACAACAAAGCTCTAGTTTAGATTGCTATAGATTTGCGTAGCGCGACAACGTGTGCCAGTTCTCCAATTAGTTGCGACAAGTTCACCTTAAACCGAGTTTAATTGCATGGTAATTCATAACTCACATTGATACTTGAAAATCTGTAGTGTGGATTTCCTAGCCATAGACATCTTTATTATATTAAATTTTATCCGTGCTCGAACGATTGTGACACCAACCATTCCCAAACAATTTTTCACCAAGTAACTTAGTAGATAAAGTAGAGTACCGTCATTAGTCCTCCCTATGATTTGATCCCCGCTTGCCACTTAACCATGCACTTGCGGTAAAGCTACATCCTTCTCCGGGTGTGTATCAGGAGAGCAATCAAATTTTTGACGACGTTGCTGGGGAGGCGACGGTATTTTATTTTCTTTACTAAGTACTCACGTGGTTACTGATGTTGTTTTCCAGACTTTTATATTGGTATTTAACATGTTACCTGGAAGACACAAAGATGAGTACGGACTCTAGCCTGCAATACGACGATACTTTTACATCCCTTCTAGAGGAACTTGTGGACGAGGTTCAAGCCGAAGGACCTATTGCCATCGATATGGAGGACCAACTTGAGCAACTATTTGCCACCTTCATCATTGATCAAATCTCCCCGGAAGGAACGATCAAGGGCAACATTAGAGTCAATATTAAAGATGATAAGCTGTATCTTGAAGTTGATGGAGTCCCTCAGCCTATAATGAATGAAGGCATCGAATCATGCATCAAAGAGATCAACGCTCGTGAAGAACTACCTTGGGATATCGGCATTCAGGGAAGTATACTTGATGATGCCTTTTGTGACATCGGTCTATACACTGACTTACCTTTTGATGACAGGTGTGAACAAGAGGAGAGCAGTGGCTCCATCGATTCGGGAGCAGAGTCACCTAGCACATACTTTGACGATCCATCCTTACCCAGCAGTTATTTTGAGTCGGCATGCGAGAGCCTATCTTCTGAAGAGGGAGTGAACGAAGATGAGGCCGAGGACGCCATGTTTTCATAGAAAAAGGAAACAGGGGGTACAACGCCCCCTGAGGTAGAACTAAAACAATTAACTCCTAACTTAATATATGCATTTTTAGGTGATAAATTGACCTATCCTGTGATTGTTAATACTAGCCTCAACCACCATCAACTCGAGAGTCTTCCAAATGTCCTTAGAAGCCATAGGGATGTCCTTGGCTATATAATTTCCGACCTCAAGTGGATTAGTCCTAGGCTATGTACCCATAGGATCCATCTTGAAAACACTGAAGCCACCTCCATAGAGCCTCAAAGGAGGTTAAACCCCAACTGAAGGAGGTGGTTAAAAAGAGATCCTTAGACTGCTTGAAGCCGATATCATCTATCCTATTTCTGACATCAGATGGGTTAGCCTGGTTCATGTCATCCCTAAGAAGGGAGGAATGACCATAATAAAAAATGATAAGGGAGAATCTATATCCATACGGACCGTCACGGGTTGGCGCATGTCCATCGATTACGGAAAATTGAATAAAGCTACCCGGAAGGACCATTACCCATTACCCTTTATTGACCAAATACTAGAACGTCTCGCTAAGCATTACTATTTTTGCTATTTGGATGGGTATTCGGGATTCTTTCAGATTCCCCTCTATGAGGATGATCAAGAAAAGAACACCTTCACGTGCCCTTATGGCGCTTATGCATACCGTACACTACTGGAAAATTGGACATTAGTCACAGAACATCTGCCACGGAATGATTCCGTGGAAACTGTTCCTTAATTAGCCACGGAATATTCCGTGGCTATTTTTCCATGGCTAATAAAGTAACAGCCACGGAATTTCCGTTGCAACTAAGTAATGGCCACGAATATATCATTATCTCGACTTTTCGTTAGAATAACGTAATTGCCACGTAAAAATTAGTGGCTGATATTTGTAAATGCCACTACAAGTCTATGGCAATTGTGTATCTGCCACGAAATTGTACCTCACGCCTAACTGTGGCGGGAGAACGAAATTGACGAAATACAACGCGCGTAGCACTGGCGGGAGAACGAAATCTTTATAATTAAAATCTATTACGAGGAGTTATAATTAATAATTATCTAAACCCTGTATCATCTCATTCTCTCTCCCGCTGAAAAAATCCCACCGTCTCTCCCTCTCTCTCCCTCTCTCTCGACGATCGGATCTCTCTCCCTCTCTCTCCCTCTCTCTCGACGATCGGAGAAGTGCAGATCGTCTCTCTCTCTCTCTCTCTCGACGATAGCAAGTTCAGATCGTCTCTCTCTCTCGACGATCGGAAACGGCGATCTGAAAGGAGTCTCCAGCGGCGATTGGAAACGGCGAGATTCGTCCATCTCGAGCGACGACAACTGGATAGATCCGTCTCTCGTGAGGGA